>JAXLNO010004458.1:0-20000 GCA_038087875.1 Malacoraja senta
TTGTTTCTTATGTTTCCCAACATGCAACGACTGGTGTTTTTACGTCTGAAGTGAATGAATGAATGAATAAGTTTATTGGCCAAGTATTCCCATACAAGCAATTTGCCTTGGTGCTTCGCCCGCAAGTGACAACATGACATACAGTGACAGTTAGGAATCACACATAAAACATTAAACATTAATAATAAAACATTATTGATTAAACATGTGAATTAAATAAAATACCAGAGCAAAAGAAGGCTACAGATTTTTGGTTATTGAGTGGAAAAAAGCTGTTTTTATGTTTGGCTGTGGCAGCTTCGACAGTCCGGAGTCGCCTTCCAGCGGGAAGTGATTCAGAGTTTGTGGCCAGGGTGAGAGGGGTTAGAGATGATCTTACACACTCGCTTCTGGCCCTTGCAGTGTACAGTTCGTCAATGGCGGGAAAGTTGCAGCCAACAACCTCCTCAGCTGGGTGAGTGAGTGGGTGCGTGGGTGGGTGTGTGAGTGGGTCGATGAGTGAGTGTGTGTGTGTGTGTGTGTGTGAGAGAGTGTGAGTGGGTGTGCGTGAGTGGGTGTGCGTGAGTGTGTGTGTGAGTGGGTTTGTGTGAGTGTGTGTGTGAGAGAGTGTGAGTGGGTGTGCGTGAGTGGGTGTGCGTGAGTGGGTGTGAGGGAGTGGGTGAATGAGTGTGTGTGAGAGTGGGTGTGTGTGAGCGGGTTTGTGTGAGAGGGCGTGTGTGAGTGGATGTATGTGAATGGGTGTGTGTGAGTGTGAGTGTGTGTGTGAGTGGGTGTGTGTGAGTGGATGTGTGTGATTGGGTGTGTGTGAGTGGATGTGTGTGATTGGGTGTGTGTGAGTGGGTGTGTGTGAGTGTGTGTGTGAGTGTGAGTGTGTGTGTGTGAGTAGGTGTGTGAGTAGGTGTGTGAGTAGGTGAGTGAGTGGGTTTGTGAGTGTGCCTGTGAATGGTGGCCGATTAGGAAAAGGGGAGATGCAACGACACCTGGGTGTCATGGTACACCAGTCATTGAAAGTAGGAATGCAGGTGCAGCAGGCAGTGAAGAAAGCAAATGGTATGTTAGCATTCATAGCAAAAGGATTTGAGTATAAGAGCAGGGAGGTTCTACTGCAGTTGTACAGGGTCTTGGTGAGACCACACCTGGAGTATTGCGTACAGTTTTGGTCTCCTAATCTGAGGAAAGACATTCTTGCCATAGAGGGAGTACAGAGAAGGTTCACCAGACTGATTCCTGGGATGGCAGGACTTTCATATGAGGAAAGACTGGATAGACTCGGCTTGTACTCGTTGGAATTCAGAAGACTGAGGGGGGAGCTTACAGAAACTTACAAAATTCTTAAGGGGTTGGACAGGCTAGGTGCAGGAAGATTATTCCCGATGTTGGGGAAGTCCAGACCTAGGGGTCACAGTTTAAGGATAAGAGGGAAGACTTTTAGGACCGAGATGAGGAAATCATTTTTTACACAGAGGGTGGTGAATCTGTGGAATTCTCTGCCACAGAAGGTAGTTGAGGCCAGTTCATTGGCTATATTTAAGAGGGAGTTAGATGTGGCCCTTGTGGCTAAAGGGATCAGGGGGTATGGAGAGAAGGCAGGGATGGGATACTGAATTGGATGCTCAGCCATGATCATATCAAATGGCGGTGCAGGCTCGAAGGGCCGAATGGCCTACTCCTGCACCTATTTTCTATGTTTCTATGTTTCTATGTGTGAGTGGTGTGTGAGAGTATGTGTGTGAGTGTGTGCGTGGGTTTGTGTGAGTGGGTCAGTGTGAGTGGGTGTGTGTGTGTGTGTGAGTGTGTGTGTGTGAGTGGGTGTGTGTGAGTGGGTGTGTGTGAGTGGGTGTGTGTGAGTGTGTGTGTGGGTGTGAGTGTGTGTGTGTGAGTGGGTGTGTGTGAGTGGGTGTGTGTGAGTGTGTGCGTGGGTTTGTGTGAGTGGGTCAGTGTGAGTGGGTGTGTGTGAGTGGGTGTGTGTGAGTGTGTGTGTGAGTGGGTGTGTGTGTGAGTGTGAGTGTGTGTGTGTGTGTGTGTGTGTGTGTGTGTGTGTGTGTGTGTGTGTGTGTGTGTGTGTGTGTGTGAGTGTGTGTGTGTGTGTGTGTGTGTGTGTGTGAGTGTGAGTGTGAGTGTGTGAGTGTGTGTGTGAGTGTGTGTGTGTGTGTGTGTGTGTGTGTGTGTGTGTGTGAGTGTGTGTGTGAGTGTGAGTGTGAGTGTGTGTGTGTGTGTGTGTGTGTGTGTGTGTGTGAGTGTGTGTGTGTGTGTGTGTCAAGTCAAGTTTATTCGTCACATACACATACGAGATGTGCAGTGAAATGAAACGTGACAATGCTTGCGGATTGTGCAAAAACCTACAAAACAGAAAGGACCAGAATCACATATTCACATTTACATATTTGTGGGAGGGAAAAAAACAGAAAAAAACATCTATTTTATAAAGACACCACACAACAGTAAATTGATACAGTAAGTTAGTCCCTGGTGCGATGCCTCCGAGATGGATTCTTAGAGCAGCTTGTAATGGACCCAACCAGAGAAAAGGCAATTCTGGATTTAGTGTTGTCCAATGAATAAGAGAACTCGAGGTAAAGGAACCGCTTGGAGGTAGTGATCATAATATGATTAGTTTTAACCTGCAATTTGAGAAGGAGAACGTTAAATCGGAAGTGGCAGTGATGCAGTTGAACAAAGGGGACTATGAAGGCATGAGAGGGGAGCTGGCCAAAGTAGACTGGAAAGGGATCCAAGCAGAAATGATGGTGGAACAGCAATGGCAGAAATTTCTGGGCGTAATACGGGAGACGCAGGATCATTTCATTCCAATAAGGAAGAAAGATTCTAAGGGGAGTAGGAGGCAACCGTGGCTGACAAGAGAAGTTATGGGTTAGAATAAAACTAAAAGAAAAGATGTTTAACACAGCAAAGCGTAGCCGGAAGCCAGAGGATTGGGAAACATTCATAGGACAACACAAGGAAACAAAACGGGCAATACGGGCTGAAAAGATGAAGTACGAGGGGAAGCTGGCCAGGAATATAAAGAAGGACAGTAAAAGCTTCTTTAGATCTGTTAAGGGAAAAAGAGTAGCAAAGTCAAATGTGGGTCCCTTGAAGGCAGACACGGGTGAAATTATTATGGGCAACAAGGAAATGGCAGAAGAGTTGAATAGGTACTTCGGATCTGTCTTCACTAAGGAAGACACAAACAATCTCCCAGATGTACTGGAGGACAGAGGATCTAAGTGGGTAGAGGAACTGAAAGAAATTTTCATTAGGCGAGGAATAGTATTGGGTAGGCTAACGGGACTGAAGGGTGATAAATCCCCTGGGCCTGATGGTCTGCATCCCAGGGTCCTCAGGGAGGTGGCTCTAGAAATAGAGGATGCATTGGTGATCAATTTCCAATGTTCAATAGATTCAGGATCAGTTCCTGTGGATTGGAGGATAGCTAATGTTATCCCACTTTTCAAGAAAGGAGCGAGAGAGAAAACGGGGAATTACAGACCAGTTAGCCTGACCGGTGGTGGGAAAGATGCTGGAGTCAATTATTAAAGAGGTAATAATAGGGCATTTGGATAGCGGTAAAAGAATTAGTCCAAGTCAACATGGATTTATGAAAGGGAAATCATGCTTGACTAATCTTCTGGAATTTTTTGAGGATGTGACAAGTTAAGCGGATGAAGGGGTGCCAGTGGATGTAGTGTATCTAGACTTTCAGAAAGCCTTTGATAAGGTCCCGCACGGGAGTCTGGTGACTAAAATTAGAGCACATGGTATTGGGTGTAGGGTGTTGACATAGATAGAAAATTGGTTGGCAGACCGGAAGCAAAGAGTAGGAGTGAACGGGTCCTTTTCAGAATGGCAGGCAGTGGCGAGTGGAGTGCCGCAAGGCTCGGTGTTGGGGCTGCAACTGTTGACCATATATATTAATGAGTTGGAAGAGGGAATTAGGAGCAACACTAGCAAGTTTGCGGATGACACAAAGCTGGGTGGCAGTGTGAACTGTGAAGAGGATGTTAGGAGGTTGCAGGGTGACCTGGACAAGTTGAGTGAGTGTGCAGATGCGTGGCAGATGCAGTATAATATAGATAAATGTGAGGTTATCCACTTTGGCGGCAAAAACAAGGGGGCAGATTATTATCTCAATGGGGTTAGGTTAGTTAAGGGGGAGGTACAGCGAGACCCGGGTGTCCTTGTACACCGGTCACTGAAAGTTGGCGTGCAGGTACAGCAGGCAGTGAAGAAAGCTAATGGAATTTTGGCCTTCATAACAAGAGGATTTCAGTATAGGTGTAAAGAGGTTCTTCTGCAGTTGTATAGGGCTCTGGTGAGACCACATCTGGTGTATTGTGTACAGTTTTGGTCTCCTAATTTGAGGAAGGATATCTTTGTGATTGAGGCAGTGCAGCGTAGGTTCTCGAGATTGATCCCTGGGATGGACGGACTGTCATATGAGGAAAGATTGAAAAGACTAGGCTTGTATTCACTGGAGTTTAGAAGGATGAGGGGGTATCTTATAGAAACATATAAAATTATAAAAGGACTGGACAAGCTAGATGCAGGATAAATGTTCCCAATGTGGGGCGAGTCCAGAACCAGGGGCCACAGTCTTAGAATAAAGGGGAGGTCATTTAAGACTGAGGTGAGAAAAAACGTTTTCACCCAGAGAGTTGTGAATTTATGGAATTCCCTGCCACAGAGGCCAGTGGAGGCCAAATCACTGGATGGATTTAAGAGAGAGTTAGATAGAGCTCTAGGGGCTAGTGGAGTCAAGGGATATGGGGAGAAGGCAGGCACGGGTTATTGATAGGGGACGATCAGCCATGATCACAATGTAATATAGTAGTAAACTTTATTGTCAATTCAAATAATGCAACAAGTAGTTACACAGAGGATTGAAATTGCGTTTCCCCATACTCCAATGTGCAAGTAATATTTATAACACATAAAGATAGACAATGGACATATACATTATATAAAATATTCACAGTGTGCCAGAGTGTAGTAAAATTTTGAGGTATGTTATTAAGGTGCAATAATAAAAGGTGCAATATAGAAAAGTGCAAATAGCATACTGCAGACATTGAGTTCAAGTTGACAGTCAGTTGGTCTTTGTGTAATGTTCATGGAATTTTCTTGAGTGTGTTGAGTAGTCTGATGGCCTGAGGGAAAAAGCTGTTTTTGAATCTGGTGGTTTTGCTCCGCATGCTGCGGTAGCGCTTGCCGGATGGTAGGAGGGTGAACAGTTTGTGTGCTGGGTGGGTGGTGTCTTTGATGATATTGGTTGCTCTCTTGCGACAGCGAGATGGATATAAGTCCTGGATTGCTGGTTGGGGTGATCTAGTGATCTTCTCCGCTGTCCTCACCACTCAATGAATGGTGGTGCTGGCTCGAAGGGCCGAATGGCCTCCTCCTGCACCTATTTTCTATGTTTCTTGGTTTCTATGAGATATGAGTTTACAGTCCCAATGGCCTCTGGGAAGAAACTACTTCTCATCCTCTCCGTTTTCACAGCATGGCAACGGAAGCGTTTGCCTGACCGTAGCAGCTGGAACAGTCTGTTGCTGGGGTGGAAGGGGTCCCCCATGATCTTGTTGGCTCTGGATTTGCACCTTCTGATGTATAGTTCCTGCAGAGGGGCGAGTGTAGTTCCCATAGTGCGTTCGGCCAAACGCACTACTCTCTGCAGAGCCTTCTTGTCCTGAGCAGAGCAGTTCCCAAACCAAATCGTGATGTTTCCAGACAAGATGCTTTCCACAACCGCTGAGTTGAAGCACTGGAAGATCCTCAGAGACACTCTGAATCCCCAGAACCAGGGCCACAGTTTAAGAATAAGTGGTAAGCCCTTTAGAACAGAGATGAGGAATGTGCAATTATTAAATTATTATGATATTTCCCTTAACATTTCTAAAGAAGCTTTTATTGTCCTTCTTTATATTCCTGGCAAGCTTCCCTTCATACTTCATCTTTTCAGCCCGTATTGCCTGTTTTGTTTCCTTCTGTTGTCCAATGAAAGGACAATTCATGCAGCGCCCCCACCGACACACAACTCTCTGTGTGAAAAAGTGTTTCCTCATCTCTGTTCTAAATGGTCTACCCCTTATTCTTAAACTGTGACCCCTGGTTCTGGAACCCCCCAACATCGGGAACATTTTTCTTGCATCTTGCCTGTCCAAACATTTAAGAATTTTATATGTTTCTATAAGATGCCCTCTCATCCTTCTAAATTCCAGTGAATGCAAGCCCAGTCGACCCATTCCTTCATTCTTTGCTTTCATGCCTTATTCTCATTGAGCTGCCATTATAAACATGATGACAGCACAGGGGAGAATTGACCAGTGGTGTGTTTCCATTGGAACCGCAATGTCCAGAAATTCAAATTACCTTGACAACTCTCTTTGCCTCCCTCTCTCCCCATTCCACTAACTCCCAATGTTACTTGTTTTCATCTGTGGCCTAATTTGCATCTGTGGCTTTTCACAAAAGTACTGATGAAAATTACTTTATTTTCACAAAAGTACTGATATGTAAAGTACTTTATTTTCAGTCTGTTTATTTCCTGTTACAAACAGGATTGCATGAATGATGGTGAATTAATATGCAGCTTCTGTTAGAAATGTAATGATGGCTGATTTGAACTTGGTGCACTTCCACTCAAACTGTCCCAAAAACTTTGCTTCTATCTGTTTGTTCCCTCCTCACCCCCCCCCCCCTTTCTTTCTTACTCAATTTGCATCTGAGCCATTTCATCAAAGGTTACCTGTTTTCCTGGTGTGAAAAGTCCTTTGTTCTCAGTCTATGGATTTCCTGTTAAAAACAGGGGTGATAGAGCAAGGTAGAGTTAACCCATCAGTAATGTAATGGCTGCATAAACAAGGGTGAAATGTATGGAAGTTACCGCACAGGAACAGGCCATTCAGCCTAACAACTGTGACATGTTTGATACTGCACACCAACATCCTGCAACATACAGCACTGTGCACTCAGCTGTGTAGTGGGACAACAGTGAACAGAGGGGGCGGGAAAAGGAACATCCACAGAATCATTCCTTGTTCATTAAAAATGCGTCAGCATTGAACATTGTTTTCTGTGCTCCAGAAATTGTTTTTTATTTATTTATTTATTTATTTTTATTGGCAGCAATTGTACAGAAATAAAACATTCGGCATCTAAAATTATACATTAATTGTACAGCTTCATTTTTAACCTTATAACCTAAATTATGAAAATGAAAAAAGAAAAGAAAGAGAAAACAAGAAAGAAAAGAAGTAGAAAGTGAAAAGGTAGATTGAAGAAGTACAAAAGAAAATTCCCTAAACTACCAAAGCAGTGTAGCAGAAAGATATAGAAATAAAAAAACAGAAAAAAGAAAAGTGGACCTTGCATCTCGTCACCCACGCCCGCCTCACCCAACCCAACCCAGCATCGGATTTAAATTTATATTTGTGTTGCACCATGCTATTTCGGTAAAGTGTGTCCATGTCTTAAGAAATTGATCTGTTTTTTCCGCCAAGACAAGCCTAATGTTGTCCAAATGTAGTGTCTCGGACATGTCTGTGATCCACATCTTCACTGTAGGGACTGTTGTCTGTTTCCAAAATTTGAGTATTAATTTTTTCACCGTTATTAGGCCATAGTTAAGGAAAAGTCTTTGAAATATCGTTAGCTCAGAACAGGCCTCTGACATACCTAGTGTGATCTGTTTTATATCGGGATCCAATTTAGTTTTAAGTATTTTGGAAAAGATATCAAAAAATCCCCTCCAGAAGTTTTGTAATTTTTTGCAGGAAACAAAAGAATGGGTTATAGTCGCTTCTTGGAGGAGACATTTATCGCAGATAGGAGAGACATTTGGGAAGATCTTGTTCAATTTAGACTTTGAATAATAGATTCTATGCAATATTTTAATTGTAGGGTATTGTAGAAATAGCATATTAACTTATCTGTATCCGCCTTTCTGTTCATGCATTCGTCTAATATATCTGGGCCCATTGAGTGACAATCTTGCGTGTGTATTTTCACATAGTCTCGTATTTGAAGATATCTGAAGAAATGACTACCTTTCAAATTATGTTTGTGTTTAGCTCAAGATTCCAGCATCTGCAGTTCCCTGTTGCTCATCCTCACTTTACCAGCTTACTCTTACAAGCGGGATAATTGAACAGGGCAGAATGGACCAGTGCATGTGTTTCTATTTGACCTGCAATGGCCACAGAAGAGAAGGTGAATTGTTTATGTCACTCCACAGAAACAGGCTGCATTGTCCAACAGCACCTTGCACATTTTACACTCCACATGAACCTTCTGTAACATGGCAGCTTTTGGACACTCAATTGTGTGGTGGAACTACAGTACAGAGGACACTGGAAAATGAATGTCCACAAATTCATTTGTTTTGCATCTGTGTTGGTGATCAAGAACTATAATGAGCAGTCTACACATGGGGCCTTGGCAGCTGCAAAACTGTCTATACTGAGAATGTTGCTGGGACTGGAGGGTATGAGATATATGGAGAGAATGGGTAGGCTGAGTCTATTTTCTCTGGAGTGAAAGAAAAACCTGAGCTTTAGCGGTTTATAAAATCATGAGGGGCAGAACAAAGATGTATGGTCACAATCTCTTTCCCCAGATAAAGGGAATAGGTTCAAGAAGGGACATATTTTTCACAGAGCATGGATAGTGTAAGGAACGTGTAGCCTGAGCAAGTGGTGGAGGCATGTACAATTACCATATTTAAAAGACAATTGAAGAGGTACTTGGACAGGAAGGATGTTGAAAGAGACACAAGAAACGGCAGATGCTGCAATGTTGAGCAAAACACCAAGTGCTGGATGTGTGAGAAGAACTCAGCGGGTCAAGCAGCATCTGTGGAGGGAATGGAAAGGCGATATTTCAGGTCAGGACCCCTCTTCAGACCCAGAACACCATCTTCCTTTCCCTCCACAAATGCTACCTGACTCGCTGAGTTCCTCCAACACTTTATGTTTTGCTCAGGGATATGGGCAAATCATGGACATGTTGGGCTAAAGTAGCGTTTTCATGGTTCAACTATTCCAGCTGTGAAGACATTACATTTGTACATTATTATGACAGAATTAGAGTAGGTCAGGTATATCAGAGGCTTCAAGGAAAGGTTTGCAGCGATAGGGAGGATGAAGATCATAGAGGGAACTGAAAATCATAAGATGTTGTCACTGACCCCTCAAGGTGCCACAGATGTCTCTGTCTGTCTTCCCAGAAAGCCTCTCACTCACTTGTATTTTGCTGTTGTTTCTTTATGTTTCCCAACATGCAACGACTGGTGTTTTTACGTCTGAAGTGAATGAATGAATGAATAAGTTTATTGGCCAAGTATTCCCATACAAGCAATTTGCCTTGGTGCTTCGCCCGCAAGTGACAACATGACATACAGTGACAGTTAGGAATCACACATAAAACATTAAACATTAATAATAAAACATTATTGATTAAACATGTGAATTAAATAAAATACCAGAGCAAAAGAAGGCTACAGATTTTTGGTTATTGAGTGGAAAAAAGCTGTTTTTATGTTTGGCTGTGGCAGCTTCGACAGTCCGGAGTCGCCTTCCAGCGGGAAGTGATTCAGAGTTTGTGGCCAGGGTGAGAGGGGTTAGAGATGATCTTACACACTCGCTTCCTGGCCCTTGCAGTGTACAGTTCGTCAATGGTGGGAAAGTTGCAGCCAACAACCTCCTCAGCTGGGTGAGTGAGTGGGTGCGTGGGTGGGTGTGTGAGTGGGTCGATGAGTGAGTGTGTGTGTGTGTGTGTGTGTGAGAGAGTGTGAGTGGGTGTGCGTGAGTGGGTGTGCGTGAGTGTGTGTGTGAGTGGGTTTGTGTGAGTGTGTGTGTGAGAGAGTGTGAGTGGGTGTGCGTGAGTGGGTGTGCGTGAGTGGGTGTGAGGGAGTGGGTGAATGAGTGTGTGTGAGAGTGGGTGTGTGTGAGCGGGTTTGTGTGAGAGGGCGTGTGTGAGTGGATGTATGTGAATGGGTGTGTGTGAGTGTGAGTGTGTGTGTGAGTGGGTGTGTGTGAGTGGATGTGTGTGATTGGGTGTGTGTGAGTGGATGTGTGTGATTGGGTGTGTGTGAGTGGGTGTGTGTGAGTGTGTGTGTGAGTGTGAGTGTGTGTGTGTGAGTAGGTGTGTGAGTAGGTGTGTGAGTAGGTGAGTGAGTGGGTTTGTGAGTGTGCCTGTGAATGGTGGCCGATTAGGAAAAGGGGAGATGCAACGACACCTGGGTGTCATGGTACACCAGTCATTGAAAGTAGGAATGCAGGTGCAGCAGGCAGTGAAGAAAGCAAATGGTATGTTAGCATTCATAGCAAAAGGATTTGAGTATAAGAGCAGGGAGGTTCTACTGCAGTTGTACAGGGTCTTGGTGAGACCACACCTGGAGTATTGCGTACAGTTTTGGTCTCCTAATCTGAGGAAAGACATTCTTGCCATAGAGGGAGTACAGAGAAGGTTCACCAGACTGATTCCTGGGATGGCAGGACTTTCATATGAGGAAAGACTGGATAGACTCGGCTTGTACTCGTTGGAATTCAGAAGACTGAGGGGGGAGCTTACAGAAACTTACAAAATTCTTAAGGGGTTGGACAGGCTAGGTGCAGGAAGATTATTCCCGATGTTGGGGAAGTCCAGACCTAGGGGTCACAGTTTAAGGATAAGAGGGAAGACTTTTAGGACCGAGATGAGGAAATCATTTTTTACACAGAGGGTGGTGAATCTGTGGAATTCTCTGCCACAGAAGGTAGTTGAGGCCAGTTCATTGGCTATATTTAAGAGGGAGTTAGATGTGGCCCTTGTGGCTAAAGGGATCAGGGGGTATGGAGAGAAGGCAGGGATGGGATACTGAATTGGATGCTCAGCCATGATCATATCAAATGGCGGTGCAGGCTCGAAGGGCCGAATGGCCTACTCCTGCACCTATTTTCTATGTTTCTATGTTTCTATGTGTGAGTGGGTGTGTGAGAGTATGTGTGTGAGTGTGTGCGTGGGTTTGTGTGAGTGGGTCAGTGTGAGTGGGTGTGTGTGTGTGTGTGAGTGTGTGTGTGTGAGTGGGTGTGTGTGAGTGGGTGTGTGTGAGTGGGTGTGTGTGAGTGTGTGTGTGGGTGTGAGTGTGTGTGTGTGAGTGGGTGTGTGTGAGTGGGTGTGTGTGAGTGTGTGCGTGGGTTTGTGTGAGTGGGTCAGTGTGAGTGGGTGTGTGTGAGTGGGTGTGTGTGAGTGTGTGTGTGAGTGGGTGTGTGTGTGAGTGTGAGTGTGTGTGTGTGTGTGTGTGTGTGTGTGTGTGTGTGTGTGTGTGTGTGTGTGTGTGTGTGTGTGTGTGTGTGTGTGTGTGTGTGTGTGTGTGAGTGTGAGTGTGTGAGTGTGTGTGTGAGTGTGTGTGTGTGTGTGTGTGTGTGTGTGTGTGTGTGTGTGTGTGTGAGTGTGAGTGTGTGTGTGTGTGTGTGTGTGTGTGTGTGTGTGTGAGTGTGTGTGTGAGTGTGTGTGTGTGTGTGTGTCAAGTCAAGTTTATTCGTCACATACACATACGAGATGTGCAGTGAAATGAAACGTGACAATGCTTGCGGATTGTGCAAAAACCTACAAAACAGAAAGGACCAGAATCACATATTCACATTTACATATTTGTGGGAGGGAAAAAACAGAAAAAAACATCTATTTTATAAAGACACCACACAACAGTAAATTGATACAGTAAGTTAGTCCCTGGTGAGATGCCTCCGAGATGGATTCTTAGAGCAGCTTGTAATGGACCCAACCAGAGAAAAGGCAATTCTGGATTTAGTGTTGTCCAATGAATAAGAGAACTCGAGGTAAAGGAACCGCTTGGAGGTAGTGATCATAATATGATTAGTTTTAACCTGCAATTTGAGAAGGAGAACGTTAAATCGGAAGTGGCAGTGATGCAGTTGAACAAAGGGGACTATGAAGGCATGAGAGGGGAGCTGGCCAAAGTAGACTGGAAAGGGATCCAAGCAGAAATGATGGTGGAACAGCAATGGCAGAAATTTCTGGGCGTAATACGGGAGACGCAGGATCATTTCATTCCAATAAGGAAGAAAGATTCTAAGGGGAGTAGGAGGCAACCGTGGCTGACAAGAGAAGTTATGGGTTAGAATAAAACTAAAAGAAAAGATGTTTAACACAGCAAAGCGTAGCCGGAAGCCAGAGGATTGGGAAACATTCATAGGACAACACAAGGAAACAAAACGGGCAATACGGGCTGAAAAGATGAAGTACGAGGGGAAGCTGGCCAGGAATATAAAGAAGGACAGTAAAAGCTTCTTTAGATCTGTTAAGGGAAAAAGAGTAGCAAAGTCAAATGTGGGTCCCTTGAAGGCAGACACGGGTGAAATTATTATGGGCAACAAGGAAATGGCAGAAGAGTTGAATAGGTACTTCGGATCTGTCTTCACTAAGGAAGACACAAACAATCTCCCAGATGTACTGGAGGACAGAGGATCTAAGTGGGTAGAGGAACTGAAAGAAATTTTCATTAGGCGAGGAATAGTATTGGGTAGGCTAACGGGACTGAAGGGTGATAAATCCCCTGGGCCTGATGGTCTGCATCCCAGGGTCCTCAGGGAGGTGGCTCTAGAAATAGAGGATGCATTGGTGATCAATTTCCAATGTTCAATAGATTCAGGATCAGTTCCTGTGGATTGGAGGATAGCTAATGTTATCCCACTTTTCAAGAAAGGAGCGAGAGAGAAAACGGGGAATTACAGACCAGTTAGCCTGACCGGTGGTGGGAAAGATGCTGGAGTCAATTATTAAAGAGGTAATAATAGGGCATTTGGATAGCGGTAAAAGAATTAGTCCAAGTCAACATGGATTTATGAAAGGGAAATCATGCTTGACTAATCTTCTGGAATTTTTTGAGGATGTGACAAGTTAAGCGGATGAAGGGGTGCCAGTGGATGTAGTGTATCTAGACTTTCAGAAAGCCTTTGATAAGGTCCCGCACGGGAGTCTGGTGACTAAAATTAGAGCACATGGTATTGGGTGTAGGGTGTTGACATAGATAGAAAATTGGTTGGCAGACCGGAAGCAAAGAGTAGGAGTGAACGGGTCCTTTTCAGAATGGCAGGCAGTGGCGAGTGGAGTGCCGCAAGGCTCGGTGTTGGGGCTGCAACTGTTGACCATATATATTAATGAGTTGGAAGAGGGAATTAGGAGCAACACTAGCAAGTTTGCGGATGACACAAAGCTGGGTGGCAGTGTGAACTGTGAAGAGGATGTTAGGAGGTTGCAGGGTGACCTGGACAAGTTGAGTGAGTGTGCAGATGCGTGGCAGATGCAGTATAATATAGATAAATGTGAGGTTATCCACTTTGGCGGCAAAAACAAGGGGGCAGATTATTATCTCAATGGGGTTAGGTTAGTTAAGGGGGAGGTACAGCGAGACCCGGGTGTCCTTGTACACCGGTCACTGAAAGTTGGCGTGCAGGTACAGCAGGCAGTGAAGAAAGCTAATGGAATTTTGGCCTTCATAACAAGAGGATTTCAGTATAGGTGTAAAGAGGTTCTTCTGCAGTTGTATAGGGCTCTGGTGAGACCACATCTGGTGTATTGTGTACAGTTTTGGTCTCCTAATTTGAGGAAGGATATCTTTGTGATTGAGGCAGTGCAGCGTAGGTTCTCGAGATTGATCCCTGGGATGGACGGACTGTCATATGAGGAAAGATTGAAAAGACTAGGCTTGTATTCACTGGAGTTTAGAAGGATGAGGGGGTATCTTATAGAAACATATAAAATTATAAAAGGACTGGACAAGCTAGATGCAGGATAAATGTTCCCAATGTGGGGCGAGTCCAGAACCAGGGGCCACAGTCTTAGAATAAAGGGGAGGTCATTTAAGACTGAGGTGAGAAAAAACGTTTTCACCCAGAGAGTTGTGAATTTATGGAATTCCCTGCCACAGAGGCCAGTGGAGGCCAAATCACTGGATGGATTTAAGAGAGAGTTAGATAGAGCTCTAGGGGCTAGTGGAGTCAAGGGATATGGGGAGAAGGCAGGCACGGGTTATTGATAGGGGACGATCAGCCATGATCACAATGTAATATAGTAGTAAACTTTATTGTCAATTCAAATAATGCAACAAGTAGTTACACAGAGGATTGAAATTGCGTTTCCCCATACTCCAATGTGCAAGTAATATTTATAACACATAAAGATAGACAATGGACATATACATTATATAAAATATTCACAGTGTGCCAGAGTGTAGTAAAATTTTGAGGTATGTTATTAAGGTGCAATAATAAAAGGTGCAATATAGAAAAGTGCAAATAGCATACTGCAGACATTGAGTTCAAGTTGACAGTCAGTTGGTCTTTGTGTAATGTTCATGGAATTTTCTTGAGTGTGTTGAGTAGTCTGATGGCCTGAGGGAAAAAGCTGTTTTTGAATCTGGTGGTTTTGCTCCGCATGCTGCGGTAGCGCTTGCCGGATGGTAGGAGGGTGAACAGTTTGTGTGCTGGGTGGGTGGTGTCTTTGATGATATTGGTTGCTCTCTTGCGACAGCGAGATGGATATAAGTCCTGGATTGCTGGTTGGGGTGATCTAGTGATCTTCTCCGCTGTCCTCACCACTCAATGAATGGTGGTGCTGGCTCGAAGGGCCGAATGGCCTCCTCCTGCACCTATTTTCTATGTTTCTTGGTTTCTATGAGATATGAGTTTACAGTCCCAATGGCCTCTGGGAAGAAACTACTTCTCATCCTCTCCGTTTTCACAGCATGGCAACGGAAGCGTTTGCCTGACCGTAGCAGCTGGAACAGTCTGTTGCTGGGGTGGAAGGGGTCCCCCATGATCTTGTTGGCTCTGGATTTGCACCTTCTGATGTATAGTTCCTGCAGAGGGGCGAGTGTAGTTCCCATAGTGCGTTCGGCCAAACGCACTACTCTCTGCAGAGCCTTCTTGTCCTGAGCAGAGCAGTTCCCAAACCAAATCGTGATGTTTCTGGACAAGATGCTTTCCACAACCGCTGAGTTGAAGCACTGGAAGATCCTCAGAGACACTCTGAATCCCCAGAACCAGGGCCACAGTTTAAGAATAAGTGGTAAGCCCTTTAGAACAGAGATGAGGAATGTGCAATTATTAAATTATTATGATATTTCCCTTAACATATCTAAAGAAGCTTTTATTGTCCTTCTTTATATTCCTGGCAAGCTTCCCTTCATACTTCATCTTTTCAGCCCGTATTGCCTGTTTTGTTTCCTTCTGTTGTCCAATGAAAGGACAATTCATGCAGCGCCCCCACCGACACACAACTCTCTGTGTGAAAAAGTGGTTCCTCATCTCTGTTCTAAATGGTCTACCCCTTATTCTTAAACTGTGACCCCTGGTTCTGGAACCCCCCAACATCGGGAACATTTTTCTTGCTTCTTGCCTGTCCAAACCTTTAAGAATTTTATATGTTTCTATAAGATGCCCTCTCATCCTTCTAAATTCCAGTGAATGCAAGCCCAGTCGACCCATTCCTTCATTCTTTGCTTTCATGCCTTATTCTCATTGAGCTGCCATTATAAACATGATAACAGCACAGGGGAGAATTGACCAGTGGTGTGTTTCCATTGGAACCGCAATGTCCAGAAATTCAAATTACCTTGACAACTCTCTTTGCCTCCCTCTCTCCCCATTCCACTAACTCCCAATGTTACTTGTTTTCATCTGTGGCCTAATTTGCATCTGTGGCTTTTCACAAAATGTTACCGGTGCCTGAGATGGAAAGTACTTTATTTTCAGTCTGTTTATTTCCTGTTGCAAACAGGATTGCACGAATGATGGTGAATTAATATGCAGCTTCTGTTAGAAATGTAATGATGGCTCACTTAAACTTGGTGCACTTCCGCTCAAACTGTCCCAAAAACGTTGCTTCTATCTGTTTGTTCCCTCCTCACCCCCCCCCCCCCTTCCTTCTTACTCAATTTGCATCTGAGCCATTTCATCAAAGGTTACCTGTTTTCCTGGTGTGAAAAGTCCTTTGTTCTCAGTCTATGGATTTCCTGTTCAAAACAGGGGTGATAGAGCAAGGTAGAGTTAACCCATCAGTAATGTAATGGCTGCATAAACAAGGGTGAATTGTATGGAAGTTACTGCACAGGAACAGGCCATTCAGCCTAACAACCTGTGAC
Organism: Malacoraja senta; assembly: GCA_038087875.1. Taxonomy (NCBI): domain Eukaryota; kingdom Metazoa; phylum Chordata; class Chondrichthyes; order Rajiformes; family Rajidae; genus Malacoraja; species Malacoraja senta. Next base: position 16,145 of record JAXLNO010004458.1, read on the forward strand.
ATGTTTGATACTGCACACCAATATCCTGCAACATACAGCACTGTGCACTCAGCTGTGTAGTGGGACAACAGTGAACAGAGGGGGCGGGAAAAGGAACATCCACAGAATCATTCCTTGTTCATTAAAAATGCGTCAGCATTGAACATTGTTTTCTGTGCTCCAGAAATTGTTTTTATTTATTTATTTATTTATTTTTATTATAAGCAATTGTACAGAGATAAAACATTTGGCATCTAAAATCATACAATTATTGTACAGATTCATTTTTAACCTTATAACCTAAATTATGAAAATGAAAAATGAAAAGAAAGAGTAAACAAGAAAGAAAAGAAGTAGAAAGTGAAAAGGTGGATTGAAGAAGTACAAAAGAAAATTCCCTAAACTACCAAAGCAGTGTAGCAGAAAGATATAGAAATAAAAAAAACAGAAAAAGAAAAGTGGAGATATAACTTGCCCCTCGTCCCCCCCCCCCCCCCCCCCACCCCGCCTCACCCAACCCAGCATCGGATTTAAATTTATATTTGTGTTGCACCATGCTATTGTTGTAAGAATTCGGTAAAGGGTGTCCATGTCTTAAGAAATTGATCTGGTCTTTCCACAAGACAAGCATAATGTTTTCTAAACGTAGTGTCTCGGACATGTCTGTGATCCACATCTTCACTGTAGGGACTGTTGTCTGTTTCCAAAATTTGAGTATTAATTTTTTCGCCGTTATTAGGCCATAGTTAAGGAAACGTATTTTAAAAAATATCGTATGCTCAGAACAGGCCTCTGACATACCTAGTGTGATCCGTTTTATATCGGGATCCAATTTAGTTTAAAGTATTTTGGAAAAGATATCAAAAAATCCCCTCCAGAAGTTTTGTAATTTTGTGCAGGAAACAAAAGAATGGGTTATAGTCGCTTCTTGGAGGAGACATTTATCGCAGATAGGAGAGACATTTGGGAAGATCTTGTTCAATTTAGACTTTGAATAATAGAGTCTATGCTATATTTTAAATTGTATTAGGGAGTGCCTAACATTAAGAGAACAGTAATGTATATATAAAAGACTTTCATCCCAACTATCCTTAGAAATTGTTAAACCCAGTTCGTCTTCCCATGCTTGCTTAATTATTTCCGACGATGGGATATGTACATTTAAAAGGGTATTGTAGAAATTGGATATTAACTTATCTGTATCCGCCTTTCTGTTCATGCATTAATCTAATATATCTGGGCCCATTGAGTGACAATCTTGCGTGTGTATTTTCACATAGTCTCGTATTTGAAGATATCTGAAGAAATGACTACCTTTCAAATGATATTCACCTGTAATTCTTGAAACAAAAGGAAGGTCCCCTTCTCATGAAGATCTCCCAGCATTTTAATTCCTAGGCTTTCCCATTGTGCAAACGCCTTGTCTAAAGTAGACGGTTGAAACAAGGGATAACTGGCGATTGGTAAGAAGAGGGAGAAATTTCTCAATTTCAACTGTTTACTCCAGAAATATAATGGGCAGAAAATACCACAGGCCTTAACAGCCGAGACACCACTGGCATTGTTGGTATCTTTTATTTCAGGTTTCTCTAAAGAACTGAATTTCTGGCCATTGGAGGTTTAAAATTATGGAGAATACTGCAAAGAAGGGGAGAGATGGGATTGAAAACCAACATGAGAACATGGAGACTGCCCTCATCAGAGAGGAGCTAGTGGAATGAGATGGTGCAAACTGTGAAACAGGGATCATCACAGTTATTCCCTCAAGCTTCCCCGGATACTCTGTTTGTCAGTGTCGCTCACCACCTCTCACCCTTGCTTGTTCCCCCACATTCCCCACCCCAATTTACCACCTACTCCCTTGATACTCTGTGTCGAATTTCTGCTCAGTTTGCATGCTTCCTTTCACCAATGTTACCTGCGTTCCAGAAATATAAAATACCTTGTTCTACTATCTACAGTCTTTAAAATGGTCCCAACCCATTGCTTTCAATTCCTTCGACAGATTCTGTCTGACCTATTGAGTTACTCCGGCGCTTTGTGTTTAGCTCAAGATTCCAGCATCTGCAGTTCCCTGTTGCTCATCCTCACTTTGCCAGCTTACTGTTACAAGCGGGATAATTGAACAGGGCAGAATCGACCAGTGCATGTGTTTCTATTTGACCTGCAATGGCCACAGAAGAGAAGGTGAATTGTTTATGTCTCTCCACAGAACCAGGCTGCACTGCCCAACAGCTCCTTGACGCATTTTACACTCCACATGAACCTTCTGTGACATGGCAGCTTTTGGACACTCAATTGTGTGGTGGAACTACAGTACAGGGGACACTGGAAAACAAACGTTTGTGTGGTGGAACTACAGTACAGGGGACACTGAAAAACGAAAGTCCACAAATTCATTTGTTTTGCATCGGTGTTGGTGATCAAGAACTATAATGAGCAGTCAACACATGGGGCCTTGGCAGCTGCAAAACTGTCTATACTGAGAATGTTGCTGGGACTGGAGGGTATGAGATATAAGGAGAGAATGGGTAGGCTGAGTCTATTTTCCCTGGAGTGAAAGAAAAACCTGAGCTTTAGCGGTTTATAAAATCATGAGGGGCAGAACAAAGATGTATGGTCACAATCTCTTTCCCCAGATAAAGGGAATAGGTTCAAGAAGGGACATATTTTTCACAGAGTGTGGATAGTGTAAGGAACATGTAGCCTGAGCAAGTGGTGGAGGCATGTACAATTACCATATTTAAAAGACAATTGAAGAGGTACTTGGACAGGAAAGATGTTGAATGAGACACAAGAAACAGCAGATGCTGCAATGTTGAGCAAAACTCCAAGTGCTGGATGTGCAAGAAGAACTCAGCGGGTCAAGCAGCATCTGTGGAGGGAATGGAAAGGCGATATTTCAGGTCAGGACCCTTCTTCAGACCCAGAACACCATCTTCCTTTCCCTCCACAAATGCTACCTGACTCGCTGAGTTCCTCCAACACTTTGTGTTTTGCTCAGGGATATGGGCAAATCATGGACATGTTGGGCTAAAGTAGCGTTTTCATGCTGTTCAACTCTATGCCAGCTGTGAAGACATTACATTTGTAAATTATTATGACAGAATTAGAGTAGGTCCGGTATATCAGAGGCTTCAAGGAAAGGATTGCAGAGATAGGGAGGATGAAGATCATAGAGGGAACTGAAAATCATAAGATGTTGTCACTGGCCCCTCAAGGTGCCACAGATGTCTCTGTCTGTCTTCCCAGAAAGCCTCTCACTCACTTGTAATTTGCTGTTGTTTCTTTATATTTCCCAACATGCAACGACTGGTGTTTTTACGTCTGAAGTGAATGAATGAATGAATGAATAAGTTTATTGGCCAAGTATTCACATACAAGCAATTTGCGTTGGTGCTCCGCCCGCAAGTGATAACATGACATACAGTGACAGTTAGGAATGACACATAAAACATTAAACATTAATAATAAAACATTATTGATTAAACATGTGAATTAAATAAAATACCTGAGCAAAAGAAGGCTACAGATTTTTGGTTATTGAGTGGAAAAAAGCTGTTTTTATGTCTGGCTGTGGCAGCTTTGACAGTCCTGAGTCGCCTTCCAGCGGGGAGTGATTCAGAGTTTGTGGCCAGGGTGAGAGGGGTCAGAGATGATCTTACACACTCGCTTCCTGGCCCTTGCAGTGTACAGTTCGTCAATGGAGGGAAGGTTGCAGCCAACAACCTCCTCAGCTGGGTGAGTGAATGGGTGCGTGGGTGGGTGTGTGAGTGAGTGTGTGTGAGAGAGAGTGTGTGTGAGTGTGTGTGTGAGAGTGTGTGTGAGACAGTGTGAGTGGGTGTGTGTGAGTGGGTGTGAGTGAGTGGGTGAATGA
>JAXLNO010004458.1:25000-93003 GCA_038087875.1 Malacoraja senta
GCATTGTTGGTATCTTTAATTTCAGGTTTATCTAGAGAAACTGAATTTCTGGCCATTGGAGGTTAAAAATTATGGAGAATACTGCAAAGAGGGGGAGAGATGGGATTGAAAATCAACATGAGAACATGGAGACTGACCTCATCAGAGAGGAGCTAGTGGAATGAGATGGTGCAAACTGTGAACGGGATCATCACAGTTATTCCCTCAAGCTTCCCCGGATACTCTGTTTGTCAGTGTCGCTCACCACCTCTCACCTTTGCTTGTTCCCCCATATTCCCCACCTCAACTCCGACAGCTGGCCTGCAGCCGATAACATCCTGAAGCCACAGTCTGCGCAGCTTCTAGCCGCGGGCACGGCGTGGACTTACCATCCGGAGCGCGATTCCACGCCGGGGAAGAGCTCCGACCGCCAACCTGCGGCCTACAACATCCTGAAGCCGCGGTCTCGGTAAGAAAGCGACGATTCGGGACCTCCAAGCCACGGAGTGTGTTTGACCATCCCAATGAGAGGGCCTGTACATCCGGCCGTCCGTAGCGGCGACTGCCGAGGTTTAAGGACCCCGACCAAGGGTGAACAAGGAGGAGGACTGACTCAACTTTGTGCCTTCCACCACAGTGAAGAATGCTGTGGTGGATGTTTTGTGTTAAATCTTATTGTGTATTGTGTGTTCTTTTGTAATTGTACCGCTGCTGACAAGTTCATTTCACTGCACCTTCGGGTGCTTGTGACAAATAAAATTGAATATTGACTATTGACACATACACGAACCTCTCCAGTGGATCTGCAATGTATGTGGAGGATTGGAAAGTAAACTTTCACAGGACAATCGCTGTGCCAGACTTTGGTCTCTGCTCCAGATCAGTAAGGAGTCGACAGCACATGGGGTCTGGGCAGCTGAAGACAAAGCCGTGAATTGTGAAGCTGTTAAATTTGTGGATAACAGGTCAGAATTAGAGTGGCCGAGAGAGGCAACCACTGAAAGTAATGGTGGGGGATATGTGATAGGAAAGGGCAAGGCCATGGAGGGCATTTATAACCAGGTTTTGAATTTTATGACCAGGATTAGCAGTCACAGGTGAACCAGATTGGTGCAAATTGGGAAATATGAAAAATTCTGCCTGTGACTTCAATCTGTCATGAATAAACTGTTTCCATTTCTCCCCCCTTTCACTGCCCACTATCACCCTCTCTCTGCAACCTAAACACTTCATTCTTCTGCCCTTCTATTGACTAGTTTGTCTCTCTCACACGGTGTCTCTCCAGCTGTTGTCACTTTTATGCCTCCTTCTCCCTTCACTTCCCTTTGGACAAACGCTCTCTCGTTCCTCATTTCCATCATTTGCTCAGTTTGCCATTGGAAGACAGAAACATAGACAAATAGTTGCAGGAATAGGTCCTTCGGCCCTTCGAGCCAGCACTACCATTCAATATGATTATCTAAAATAGTAAGATTAAAGGAGTTTTAGGAGGAGTTGCGATGAGCGATTACGTGAAGAAGGCCGTCAGCACGCATGCTCGTCAACTTTCAAAGCAGCGGTGTGAAATCACATAACATTTGTTGAACAGAATATAGTAAGATTTGAGAGAATTAGAACGACCGAGTGATCTTTATGATACGAGGGTTGGGAGCGGAGGGCACGTAATTGCTCATCGTAACTCCTCATAAAACAAAGATCAAACTTCAAACTGGTAAGTTCTCGTTTAATCTTACTATTTTACTTTGGAGTCACGTGAGTGACTACGTGAAGATTTTAAAGCTCTGTGATTTCATGCCGTGAAAACGAGTCCACACAAGCACAACTGCATCAGTTGACCACAGATAAGGGAAACATTCATAATGCATACAGACATGACATAGATTTAAAACATGCTGATGCTTTTTAATGAACAAATAATAATAATAGTAACCCCACTCTTATAGGAGGAAACTATAAAATAGAACCTAAAATAGAGTTGGCAAATACCCCCGGTCTGGCAATGGGTTATTATAAAATATTTGGAAAGCTCATTCGTTAGACCATCCTGCAGCCGCTAGCCTGCAGCCTGCAGTACGTCCAGCAGAACGTACATATCAGTTGCTGCTGATGTTGTAGCAGCCCTGGTGGTGTGAGATTTGAAAATATTAGTATCTTTTTTTTTCTTTTTTTTTTAAATATTGTATTTATTAGAAGTAAGTACATTACATTTTGATGGTACCTTTTTACAGGTTGCCAGAATTATTAAAATATTCTCTAATTGCCTCTGTTGATGGCAATTCTCTATTAAGAATACTATTATATAAATATGATATTAATTGTTGTGAGTCCGCCTTAATATTCATTGCTTCTTCCAGTGGGTCTATCATTATGCTCTGTAGTCTTGGTATATATTTTTTTATAAAGTCACATATCTGTAAATATTTAAAGTATTGGTTATTATTCAGATTAAATTTTGATTTTAATTGTTGAAATGATAATAAATTTCCCATTTCATACATGTCACCCACCTTTTTAATTCCCAATCTTTCCCATTGTCAATATGTTTTATCCATAAAAGATGGTTTAAATACCGGATTATTCACTATTGGTGTTAATGATGATAAGTTTCTTAATTTTAAAGTTAATTTTATTTGTTTCCAAATACGAATTATATTGTGTATAATTGGATTCTTCTTATATAATGTATTATTCAATTTTATCGGGGAGAAGAGAATTGCTCCTAAATCGTACGGAAAACAATCCTCTTTCTCCATTCTTATCCATTCCATCTGTTGAGAAGGGCAGTCCAACCAATAAATGATATTCTTAATAGGCACTGCCCAATAATAATATAAAAAATTAGGCAGTGCAATTCCCCCTACATCTTTAGGTTTACACAAATGATTTCTTTTAATTCTATGTGCTTTGTAGTCCCAAATAAAATTAGTAATATTAGAGTCTAGTTTAAAAAAAAAATATTTTGTTATATATATTGGTATGGATTGAAATAAATATATTATTTGTGGTAGAACTATCATTTTATAGCATTTATTCTGCCAATTAATGATAGTTGGAGCGTTTTCCAAAATTTAATCAGAGCGTTCAATTTATTTAATAAAGGACTAAAATTAGCATTAAATAATGATTTATATCTCCTAGTAACTTGAATACCTAAATACTTAAATTTTTCCATTGCAATTTTAAATGGAAATTTTAATAGATGATTCGCTTTCTGGGGTAGTAATGACATAATTTCACTTTTATTCCAATTTATTCTATATCCAGAAAAAGAGCCAAATTCCTCTATTAGGTTTAGTAAATTCGGGATACTCGTTTCTGAATTTCTAATATATAAAAGTATATCATCCGCATATAATGAAATTTTGTTATTAGAGTCCTTAGTATTATATCCCTGAATATTTGAATGTGTTCTTATCCTTTCAGCCAAAGGCTCTATCATAAGGGCAAATAGCAGGGGTGATAAAACACATCCCTGCCTATTGCCCCGTGATAATTGGAATATTGGAGACAACATATTATTAGTTAATATTCTTGCCATTGGTTTATCATATAATAATTTCACCCATCTAATAAAATTATCTCCCATATTAAATTTTTGGAGTACTATGTATAAATACTGCCACTCTACCTGATCAAATGCTTTCTCTGCATCCAAAGATATAACTGATAAGTCTTCCTTTTCCACTTTATGTGAATACATTATATTAAAAGCCGTCTCAAATTATTAAATTATTGTCTTTTAGGTTTACACCCCGTTTGGTCCGGGTTTATCAATTTATTAATATATTTACTCAATCTTCTTGCTAAAATGTTTTGATCTGTGATTAAAAGTGATATAGCTCTATACGAGCCCGGATCTTCTAGATCTTTATCTTTTTTTGGTATAAGCGTAATTGTAGATTCTGCTAAAGTTTCTGGTAATTTCTTTTCGGTAAAAGCATAAGTATATAATGTAAGTAATCGTGGGACCATTAACTCCTGAAATCTTTTATAGAATTCATTATTAAAACCATCTGGCCCGGGTGTCTTCCCATTTTTCAGTTCTTTTATTGTTTCTCTTATTTCTTCACTTGTGATCTGAGCTCCTAATTCCTCTTGTTCTAAGATATCCAATTTTGGCAAATTACAATTATCTAAAATATTTATAAATTTATTGTCTTCTATTTTAGTTTTAGATGTATATAAATTTTGATAAAATTGAGCGAACCTTTTATTAATGTCCTTAGGTAAAGTTAATACTTCCCCGTTCTCTGATTTAATATTTGTTTTTTCCTTTTCTTGCTTCTTCAATTGTCGTGCTAGAAGTTTATGTCGTTTATCCCCAAATTCAAACTGTACTTGTTTTGTGATCTGAAATAATCTTATTATTCTTGCCGATAATATTCGATTAAGTTTAAATTTCAATAATGTAATCTTATTATGTTTATCTATAGTTGGGTCTTTTGCGTTACCTAATTCTAATAATTTAATTTCCTTTTCTAACGTCCATTGTTCTGCCCTGTTTTTTTATTTAGAAAACTTTGATACAAAATTATAACTCCACGGATGAATGCCTTAAAAGATTCCCATAATAGAGATGGTGAAATACCTGGTGTCTCGTCTGTCTCAAAAAAAAAAATTAATTTGCTGTATTAAATACTCGTAACCTTGTGAGTCATTAGCTATTTGTGTGTTAAATCTCCAAAAAGATTTTATACCTGGCATTCCCTCAAGTTTTAAAGTAAAAGTCAACGGGGAGTGATCAGAAATAATACTATTGTGGTATTTAGGATTAATCGTATATGGTATTAATTTTGTATCAACTAAGAAATAATCAATTCTTGAATAAGTTTTGTGTACTGATGAGTAAAACGTGTATTCCCTTCCAGTTGGATTAACTATTCTCCATACATCTGTTATATTAGTGTTTTTTATATATGTGTTTAAGAATTCACTAGACTTGGATTTGACACTCCCCTTCCTTAATTTTATTGATTTGTCTAAGTAGGAATCTATAACAGTTAAAATCCCACCCTAGTATTACAATTTGAAAATTATACTCATCTATTATATCCATAATTTTCTTTAAAAATTGGGGGTTATCAAAATTTGGAGCATAAATATTTATCAGAGTCAGTGGTGTAGAATAAATTACTCCCGCCACTTTCGTGTACCTTCCTTCTTTATCAGATATAGTGTTCTTTAATATAAATGGTATACCTTTCCGAATAATAATAGCCGTTCCTCTAGCTTTAGCAGTAAATGACGAGTGATAAGTTTGGCCTATCCAGTTTGCCCTTAGTCTCATCTGTGTTTGTAGTTTCGTATGCGTCTCTTGCAGAAAAGCTATGTCCACATTTAAAGATTTTAACTGGACCATAATCTTGCCCCTTTTAATTGGATCATTCACACCCCTAATATTCCAACTACAGAATGTGAATCCTCCATTCTTTTTTTCCTTGTTATCCTGCATTGTAAATAGGTTTTGGTAATTTTGCTTCATGTGGTGTAGTTAAGTACCTCAGGCTTTTGGGTATGTGTGTATCATCCCATACTTCTGACGTCATTTTACCTCTCCTCCGTATATTGAACCTCCATAAGAAAAAGAGAAAAGTGTGTTGAGAAATAGTGAAGAAAGAAAGAAAAATTATTAGATAAGCCACATAAACGTAAATACAAAAAAAAAAAGTGAGTTTAAGGTATCAAAAAGGTGATACCCTAAATACAAGAAGCCATCTATGATGGCCAAAAATTGATTGACCTCCGTAGATGGAATTATACATTGAGTTCAGCCCCCTAAATACAATGTCATTTATGACTACATTCCGTTTCATCTAAATATATCTTAATATATCTTAAAATAATTTTTTTTTTTTAAATTTCATTAGCAAAAATTTATCTGGTCAGGCCGAATAAAACAGAAAAAAAAGTTTCAACAATAGAAAGTTATCATCATCATCTTTACTATTTCAAATATTCTCTTATTTACCCCAATTTTACACCTTCTATGTTACTTGCTCGGTATCACAGAGTCGTGGAATTGCAAAACATAAAAACACATGCCCTGTCCCTGTCCAAATATATTAATCTGTCCCTTAATTACCAGCCTGTTTCAAAGGTTAAATTTCTTATCTTAAATACAACCGTCTTCCAACCCAAACCTCTGGAACTTTTCCAAATTATTAACGCCTCTTTCTTCACACAGGTTTATGATGTTATAATATTCTTATACCCCTTTTCATTCATTGTAGTATGTTAGTGTACATCCTAAATTATATTTCATTTCTTTTCAGCCTTATTAACATTATATATCTGTTAATAATAATCATCTCTATAGGCCCCTTATCCCCCAAAATCCATTAGATTAATACATTGGTTAATCCTATTAGTATAATATTAATATAATAGCATAACCATTAATTAGTAATATTAAGTTTAAATAGTTAGTGAATTCTTTACATTACATATATACTGTATTAATTAAAACATTACTTAAGTCCATAATTTCCTTTGATTTTCTTTCAAATCTGATCGCGTTACTTCAAAATGTCCTCCTTTCAATTATTTCTCTTCCCCTTATCTGTTCAAGGTTGAAACCAGGGCTTGGCCATTGAATACACATTCCTGACAGATAAGCCTGTCTGGTTAATGTCTAGAGCAGTTCCACCATCTTAATTACAGCACAGATTTCCATTAAAAAGTTTAATCATCAACTTTCACTTCTCTTTTTTCTATATTCTTTACAATTTATTGTGCGTAATTAAATGCCGAATCCGGATCCGTGAAAGTGCGTTGAGTAGAGTTGTAAGTAATCTTCATCTTCGCCGGGTACAGAAAATATTAGTATCTACTCCTGCATAAGCCAAAACCCTGTTTAACCACCTGGAGATGGTCTGAACTAATACCTTCTTATGAGTTTTTTTGTGACTAACAAACATTGCTAGTATCAGAGCCTCTAAGGCTCTAGGTGACCTTGATGTATTGTTGTAAATGTGTGACCACACATAACCGAAGGTCCATGGGGTATGCCATGAAAACTAGTTTGAGACCTGACGCCCCTGGGCTGCTCAGTTTAACTAAATCATAAACATAAAATATTATATTATTTGCAGATGTAACCATCCTGTCCAGTCGCAATTTATGTAGTGACTGGACCCGTTGCACTGTGACCTGCGCCATGAGGATAACTACCTTATGAGAGCCGCGCCAAAGATAAGGATGTAGCTGGAGCCCCCTGGTGAAGTAGTATTAACACAATGCCATATCCCATACTTCCGTGTACTTGTGCCTGGGAGAACTTGTGTTAAAGATATCCTTTATAAACTGGATATCAGTGGGTCCCGCTGGCTGCAGCAAATATGATGAGAAGGCACGTTGGGCACAGTTAATGGCACTATAACTTAATTTATTGTCAAAGACCTATTTGAAAATGAACTCCAAGACATCAGTTATCTGTGCCGTATTATATGTAACATAGCATTTAAACAAAACGCTTCCCATCTCCTGAAGAGGAAAAGTACTGCTTTTTGGTGCTATCCCTGCACTCTGCAGTGAGCATACACATGGATCGGTCTGACAACCCGAGCCGCAGGAGCAGTCTTCTCAGAGTCTGCAAGTCAATGAATTGATTTTATCATGCAGAGGCTGGTTTCCCGAGTCACAGGCTGAACCAGCAAAGTTTTATGTTTAGAATAACCATATAAGGTTCTATTATTACTCCCAACATAAGCGGGAACCATGGCTGCATAGGCCAGTCAGACAGTACGAAAAAACCTGAAGGGGGATCTTGCTGAATTTATTGCAAGACCCGCCCGATGGGGCAAAATGGAGGAAAGACATAAAAGAACATTCCTCCCCCGTGTAGCGAGAATGTATCTCTCGCCACTGTTATGCCACATATTTTTGCAACCGGTGAATGAGCCTGGATGCAAACATATCAATATTCGGTGTTCCATCGAGTCATAATGTCATAAAATACTTTGTGATCCAACATCCATTCTGTGTTGTCATTGATTTTACGTGATGATACACCAGCGCCAAATGAGGTTAGGTAAATTATCACAGGATACTTTGACTTGATTGCACCCATGTGACTAACATATAAGCCACCCCCACAGTGTATCAACTTGGAATTGAGCATGCAGATTATGCATATTCGCACAATAACCCTTTAACCCATAGAATGCACCTAGTGTCTATAGGTAGTTGATACCAATAACTGAAGAATTGGTAACTCATGCAAATCCCATCCGCCTCCATAACTAGAGATGGCATTCGTAATTTTCCATCTTTGAGCACGAGCATCAGTTTGTAATATAACTGAACATTTACTGACCAAAACTACTGGAGCAATGCTGAATACTGTTTGTCCACCATTGTGACTTTGGTAGCTTCAGCTGGTAATAGCATAGGTCTGTTAACAATGACCTACATGGCACTTGAGTGGTTACTACTTTGCACGTTGTAAGTTCTGATAATGCAAAGGCCCAACTCGCACAGCTGAAACACAGCTACTATATTGCCAATTACACTTGATGAATAGAAGGCTGCTTCATAACAACAAGGTTGTTACAGGCTTCTATTAATACCAATCTCTTGCCCCAGGGCAGGGTCACAGACAAATTAATAGTTAAAGTTAAATCCCAATAATCAATAACTCTAGTTGGTATCAACTTAAATTTAAGTGGATGGACGAGGGACCTCAATTTCTCAAATATAGTTTGTGGCTGAAACAGTTGATTTTCGCAAAATACAGCATTTAAAATATTATCCAGTTAAGCCATAACAGGTGTTTTTGAGGTCTGAGCAGTCCAAGCACCGGTTTTAGTAATTTGGTAAATAACCTGGGAGCTGGTTAGCCCATTTTGCAACGCTTTAAACTGTTATCATTGCCCCATCCAGATAAATTTCAAATGTCTCCGGTGATCCCTGTCAATGGGAACTTAATAGTATGTATCTTTGAGATTGATGCATGCCATAAAGATCCTATGGAAATCAGTTGTTAGACAGTAACGAATTTTCCTATTCTGAAAAGTCTATACTGCACATGCGAGATAAATCAAGGTTGAACCGACATCCTCCATCTTTCACAATGAACAGGCCACGCCTGCCATAATTCCGTGCCTGCCTCGAACGACAACTCTGGCCAGAATCCCGAGCATGTCTCGAAAAGCAATCCTGGCCATAATACTGAGCCTGCCTCGAAAGACAACTCTGGCCATAATTCTGAGCCTGCCTCAAAAGGCAACTCTTGCCATATTTCCAAGCCTGTCTGGAAAGGCAATCCTGGCCATAATACTGGGCCTGCCTCGAAAGACAACTCTGGCCATAATTCTGAGCCTGCCTCGAAAGACAACTCTGGCCATATTTCCGAGCTTGTCTCGAAAGGCAATCCTGGCCATAATACTGAGCCTGCCTCGAAAGACAACTCTGGCCCCAATTCCAAGCCTGCTTGGAACCCTTGTATACTGTGCAGTATAAACTAATCACATGTTATCATTTTAGTTTATAAACGGATCTGAATCTCATGTAATCATTGTCACTTGTACAAAAAACAAGTGTAAATATTACCAACTTGTAAATGGTCCACATACCCCATGTTTCAGAAGAACCAGACCCACCTACCTCCATGGTTACCGGTGGTCTTATGGTAAGCCCAAAGGCCCCTGATGTGGGTTCTATTTCCGTCCTTGATTGGAGAGTAGGACTGGTAGGGTGTGTGGATTCCATATTTTTCCTGAGACCGGCTTGGGCCTTGGCCTGAAAGACCTCTGCCCAACTTTCAAGCTGCCACCAGCTTCAGTGAACCGCTTACTACCGATGAAGGCATGGGGTGTGTCATCGCCGAAACGATGAAGCTTTGCTCGTTGTTAGTACCTTGATTAGTCCGACAGCTTTTGCTTCCTCATCCAGGTCTTACCTGTTGGATTGGTCTACCCTGAAGAGAAGATTCGGCGGCTGGTTTCATTTCCTGGATTTCATGCCCCCTCCAATGTCACCCCTGATAGCGCTGTTCACTGCCGGCACTTGTAGCGTGAGGGGAACTCTGGCCCCTTCCGGGTTTTCGGCCAACGGCTGGAAACCAACTCTTCCGGCAGCAACACCTTCGTTTGCGGGGATTTCCTTGAAGCCATACGCATTTGCTCCAGTATGTTCCACGGACATACTTTCGAATTTGAAGTCAGTTACACACTGACCACTCGCATTCCCTTCCACAGAAAGGGAGATTCGTAGGCAGCCCTCAAATAGGTGCTGCCGCAGGCCCCTGAGGATACCTGCGCTGATATGGCCCCTCCTACGGACCTATATCAGGATGGAGCATCACATTTGTGGGATAAACGCCCGAGGGCGCTATCCATGCTCCATCTGGGTTAAACATCCGAGGACGAACCCAGGTATGTCGGAGGGGAACCCTCCTGGCCTGACTCGTCCGAGTCCATAGGCCTATCCGACTTATTCTTGGATTTATCCCCTATCTGGGGAACCACAGCGGTTTGGGAGGCGCTGACCGCACTGTCAGCGACTCGGGTGGCGAAACCAAATTACTTTTGGCTTTACCCCCTTTCTGGGGAACCACAGCAGTCTGGGAGTCGCTGACCGCATTGTCAGCGACTTGGGTAGCGAACCCGACGGTCGTCGGCTACCCGCGATTCCGCGGTCCGGACCGGGATCTCCCCACGGTCCATAACCGGTTTCCCCGCGACCCGTCCGGACTTCGCCCCGAAATTATCCAGCAGGAAAAACTCTGTAAGAAGAGATTCCTGCAAGAAAGAACAGAACCTGGAAATAAGTTCAAAACTTACCTGCAGGTTTGAAACTTACCGCTGGAGGAGCGACACGCCTGCCAGCCAGTCGTTGTGCAATGCGTCAGACATATTGACGCGCATGCGTGCTGATGGCCTTCTTCACGTAGTCACTCACGTGACTCCGAAGTAAAATCAGTACCCCGTTCCTGCATTTTCCCCATATCCCTTTATTCCTTTAACCCGAAAAGCTAAATCTAACTCTCAATTGAAAACATCCAGTGAATTGGCCTCCACTGCCTTCGGTGGCAGAGAATTCCACAGATTCACAGATTCACAACTCTCTGGGTGAAAACGTTTTTCCTCATCTTAGTCCTCAATGATCTAACCCTTATTCTTAAACAGTGACCCCTGGTTCTGGACCCCCCAACATCGGGAACATTTTTCTTGCATTTTGCCTGTCCAAACCTTTAAGAATTTTATATGTTTCTATAAGATATCCTCTCATCCTTCTAAATTCCAGTGAATGCAAGCCCAGTCGACCCATTCTTTCATTCTTTGCTTTCATGCCTTGTTCTCATTAAGCTGCCATTATAAACATGATAACAGCACAGGGGAGAATTGACCAGTGGTGTGTTTCCATTGGAACCGCAATGTCCAGAAATTCAAACTACCTTGACAACTCTCTTTGCCTCCCTCTCTCCCCATTCCACTAACTCCCATTGTTTCTTGTTTTCATCTGTGGCTTAATTTGCATCTGTGGCCTTTCACAAAATGTTGGCTGATATGAAAAGTGCTTTATTTTCAGTCTGTTTATTTCCCCCACAGTCTATTTATGTTCCCCCACATTCCCCACCCCAATTTACCACCTACTCCCTTGTTACTCTGTGTCGAATTTCTGCTCAGTTTGCATCCTTCCTTTCACCAATGTTACCTGCGTTCCAGAAATATAAAATACCTTGTTCTACTTTCTACAGTCTTTAAAATGGTCCCAACCCATCGCTTTCAATTCCTTCGACAGATTCTGTCTGACCCATTGAGTTACTCCGGCGCTTTGTGTTTAGCTCAAGATTCCAGCATCTACAGTTCCCTGTTCCTCATTCTCACTTTGCCAATTTACTGTTACAAGCGGGATAATTGAACAGGGCAGAATGGACCAGTGCATGTGTTTCTATTTGACCTGCAATGGCCACAGAAGAGAAGGTGAATTGTTTATGTCTCTCCACAGAAACAGCCCGCACTGCCCAACAGCTCCTTGACACATTTTACACTCCACATGAACCTCCTGTGACATGGTAGCTTTTGGACACTCAATTGTGTGGTGGAACTACAGTACAGAGGGCACTGGAAAACACACGTTTGTGTGGTGGAACTACAGTACAGAGGACACTGGAAAACGAACGTCCACAAATTCATTTGTTTTGCATTCATTTGTTGGTGATCAAGAATTATAATGAGCAGTCAACACATGGGGCCTTGGCAGCTGCAAAACTGTCAAGACTGAGAATGTTGCTGGGACTGGACGGTATGAGATATAAGGAGAGAATGGGTAAGCTGAGTCTATTTTCCCTGGAGTGAAAGAAAAACCTGAGCTTTAGCGGTTTATAAAATCATGACGGGTATAACAAAGATGTGTGGTCACAATCTCTTTCCCCAGATAAAGGGCATAGGTTCAAGAAGGGACATATTTTTCACAGAGTGTGGATAGTGTAAGGAACGAGTAGCCTGAGCAAGTGGTGGAGGCATGTACAATTACCATATTTAAACGACAATTGAAGAGGTACTTGGACAGGAAAGATGTTGAAAGAGACACAAGAAACAGCAGATGCTGCAATGTTGAGCAAAACTCCAAGTGCTGGATGTGCAAGAAGAACTCAGCGGGTCAAGCAGCATCTGTGGAGGGAACGGAAAGGCGATATTTCAGGTCAGGACCCTTCTTCAGACCCAGAACACCATCTTCCTTTCCCTCCACAAATGCTACCTGACTCGCTGAGTTCCTCCAACACTTTGTGTTTTGCTCAGGGATATGGGCAAATCATGGACATGTTGGGCTAAAGTAGCGTTTTCATGCTGTTCAACTCTATGCCAGCTGTGAAGACATTACATTTGTACATTATTATGACAGAATTAGAGTAGGTCAGATATATCAGAGGCTTCAAGGAAAGGATTGCAGAGATAGGGAGGATGAAGATCATAGAGGGAACTGAAAATCATAACATGTTGTCACTGACCCCTCGAGGTGCCACAGATGTCTCTGTCTGTCTTCCCAGAAAGCCTCTCACTCAATCTCGTATTTTGCTGTTGTTTCTTTATGTTTCCCAATATGCAACGACTGGTGTTTTTACGTCTGAAGTGAATGAATGAATGAATAAGTTTATTGGCCAAGTATTCACATACAAGCAATTTGCGTTGGTACTCCGCCCGCAAGTGACAACATGACATACAGTGACAGTTAGGAATGACACATAAAACATTAAACATTAATAATAAATCATTATTGATTAAACATGCGAATTAAATAAAATACCAGAGCAAAACAAGGCTACAGATTTTTGGTTATTGGGTGGAAAAAAGCTGTTTTTATGTCTGGCAGTGGCAGCTTTGACAGTCCGGAGTCGCCTTCCAGCGGGAAGTGATACAGAATTTGTGGCCAGGGTGAGAGGGGTCAGAGATGATCTTACACACTCGCTTCCTGGCCCTTGCAGTGTACAGTTCGTCAATGGAGGGAAGGTTGCAGCCAACAACCTCCTCAGCTGGGTGAGTGAGTGGGTGCGTGGGTGGGTGTGTGAGTGAGTGTGTGTGAGAGAGAGTGTGTGTGAGTGTGTGTGTGAGAGTGTGTGTGAGAGAGTGTGAGTGGGTGTGTGTGAGTGGGTGAATGAGTGTGTGTGAGAGTGGGTGTGTGTGAGTGGGTGTGTGTGAGTGGGTGTGTGTGAGTGGGTGTGTGTGAGTGGGTTTGTGTGAGTGGGCGTGTGTGAGTGTGTGTGAGTGGGTCAGTGTGAGTGGGCGTGTGTGAGTGGGTGTGAGTGTGTGTGTGTGAGTGTGTGGGTGTGAGAAGGTGTGTGTGAGTGATTGGGTGTGTGAGTGTGTGTGTGTGAGTGGGTGTGTGTGAGTGTGTGTGTGTGATTGGGTGTGTGAGTGTGTGTGTGTGTGTATGTGTGTGAGTGTGTGTGTAAGTGTGTGTGTGTGTGAGTGTGTGTGTGTGTGTGGGAGTGTGTGAGTGGGTGTGAGTGAGTGGGTGTGTGAGAGTGTGTGTGTGTGTGTGTGGGAGTGTGTGTGTGTGTGTGTGTGTGAGTGTGTGTGTGTGTGTGTGTGTGTGTGTGTGTGAGTGTGTGTGTGTGATTGGGTGTGTGTGTGTGATTGGGTGTGTGTGTGAGTGTGTGTGTGTGATTGGGTGTGTGTGTGTGATTGGGTGTGTGAGTGTGTGTGTGTGTGTGTGAGTGTGTGTGTGTGAGTGTGTGTGAGTGTGTGAGTGTGAGTGTGTGAGTGTGAGTGCGTGTGTGTGTGTGAGTGATTGGGTGTGTGAGTGTGTGTGTGTGAGTGGGTGTGTGTGAGTGTGTGTGTGTGATTGGGTGTGTGAGTGTGTGTGTGTGTGTATGTGTGTGAGTGTGTGTGTAAGTGTGTGTGTGTGTGAGTGTGTGTGTGTGAGTGGGTGTGCGTGAGTGTGTGTGTGTGAGTCGGTGTGTGAGTGTGTGTGTGTGTGTGTGTGTGAGTGTGTGTGTGTGTGTGTGTGTGTGTGTGTGAGAGTGTGTGTGTGTGTGAGTGTGTGTGTGTGAGTGTGTGTGTGAGAGGGTGTGTGTGTGTGAGTGTGTGTGTGAGTGTGTGTGTGTGAGTGTGTGTGTGTGTGTGTGTGTGAGTGTGTGTGTGTGTGTGAGTGTGTGTGTGTGTGAGTGTGTGTGTGTGAGTGTGTGTGTGAGTGGGTGTGTGTGAGTGTGTGTGTGTGTGTGTGTGTGTGAGTGTGTGTGTGTGTGTGTGTGTGTGTGTGTGTGTGTGTGTGTGAGTGTGTGTGTGTGTGTGTGTGTGTGTGCCAAGTCAAGTTTATTCGTCACATACACATACGAGATGTGCAGTGAAATGAAAAGTGACAATGCTTGCGGATTGTGCAAAAAACTACAAAACAGAATGGACCAGAATCACATATTCACATTTACATATTTGTGGGAGGAAAAAAACAGAAAAAAACAGCTATTTTATAAAGACACCACACAACAGTAAATTGATACAGTAAGTTAGTCCCTGGTGAGATGCCTCCGAGATGGATTCTTAGAGCAGCTTGTAATGGACCCAACCAGAGAAAAGGTAATTCTGGATTTAGTGTTGTCCAATGAATAAGAGAACTCGAGGTAAAGGAACCGCTTGGAGGTAGTGATCATAATATGATTAGTTATAACCTGCAATTTGAAAAGGAGAACGTTAAATCGGAAGTGGCAGTGATGCAGTTGTACAAAGGGGACTATGAAGGCATGAGAGGGGAGCTGGCCAAAGTAGACCTGAAAGGGATCCTAGCAGAAATGACGGTGGAACAGCAATGGCAGGAATTTCTGGGCATAATCCGGGAGACGCAGGATCATTTCATTCCAATAAGGAAGAAAGATTCTAAGGGGAGTAGGAGGCAACCGTGGCTGACAAGAGAAGTTATGGGTTATGATAAAACTAAAAGAAAAGATGTTTAACACAGCAAAGCGTAGCCGGAAGCCAGAGGATTGGGAAACATTCATAGGACAACACAAGGAAACAAAACGGGCAATACGGGCTGAAAAGATGAAGTACGAGGGGAAGCTGGCCAGGAATATAAAGAAGGACAGTAAAAGCTTCTTTAGATCTGTTAAGGGAAAAAGAGTAGCAAAGTCAAATGTGGGTCCCTTGAAGGCAGACACGGGTGAAATTATTATGGGCAACAAGGAAATGGCAGAAGAGTTGAATAGGTACTTCGGATCTGTCTTCACTAAGGAAGACACAAACAATCTGCCAGTTGTACTGAAGGACAGAGGATCTAAGGGGATAGAGGAACTGAAAGAAATTTTCATTAGGCGAGGAATAGTATTGGGTAGGCTAACGGGACTGAAGGGTGATAAATTCCCTGGGCCTGATGGTCTGCATCCCAGGGTCCTCAGGGAGGTGGCTCTAGAAATAGAGGATGCATTGGTGATCAATTTCCAATGTTCAATAGATTCAGGATCAGTTCCTGTGGATTGGAGGATAGCTAATGTTATCCCACTTTTCAAGAAAGGAGCGAGAGAGAAAACGGGGAATTACAGACCAGTTAGCCTGACCGGTGGTGGGAAAGATGCTGGAGTCAATTATTAAAGAGGTAATAATAGGGCATTTGGATAGCGGTAAAAGAATTAGTCCAAGTCAACATGGATTTATGAAAGGGAAATCATGCTTGACTAATCTTCTGGAATTTTTTGAGGATGTGACAAGTTAAGCGGATGAAGGGGTGCCAGTGGATGTAGTGTATCTAGACTTTCAGAAAGCCTTTGATAAGGTCCCGCACGGGAGTCTGGTGACTAAAATTAGAGCACATGGTATTGGGTGTAGGGTGTTGACATGGATAGAAAATTGGTTGGCAGACCGGAAGCAAACAGTAGGAGTGAATGGGTCCTTTTCAGAATGGCAGGCAGTGGCGAGTGGAGTGCCGCAAGGCTCGGTGTTGGGGCTGCAACTGTTGACCATATATATTAATGAGTTGGAAGAGGGAATTAGGAGCAACACTAGCAAGTTTGCGGATGACACAAAGCTGGGTGGCAGTGTGAACTGTGAAGAGGATGTTAGGAGGTTGCAGGGTGACCTGGACAAGTTGAGTGAGTGTGCAGATGCGTGGCAGATGCAGTATAATATAGATAAATGTGAGGTTATCCACTTTGGCGGCAAAAACAAGGGGGCAGATTATTATCTCAATGGGGTTAGGTTAGTTAAGGGGGAGGTACAGCGAGACCCGGGTGTCCTTGTACACCGGTCACTGAAAGTTGGCATGCAGGTACAGCAGGCAGTGAAGAAAGCTAATGGAATTTTGGCCTTCATAACAAGAGGATTTCAGTATAGGTGTAAAGAGGTTCTTCTGCAGTTGTATAGGGCTCTGGTGAGACCACATCTGGTGTATTGTGTACAGTTTTGGTCTCCTAATTTGAGGAAGGATATCTTTGTGATTGAGGCAGTGCAGCGTAGGTTCTCGAGATTGATCCCTGGGATGGACGGACTGTCATATGAGGAAAGATTGAAAAGACTAGGCTTGTATTCACTGGAGTTTAGAAGGATGAGGGGGTATCTTATAGAAACATATAAAATTATAAAAGGACTGGACAAGCTAGATGCAGGATAAATGTTCCCAATGTGGGGCGAGTCCAGAACCAGGGGCCACAGTCTTAGAATAAAGGGGAGGTCATTTAAGACTGAGGTGAGAAAAAACGTTTTCACCCAGAGAGTTGTGAATTTATGGAATTCCCTGCCACAGAGGCCAGTGGAGGCCAAATCACTGGATGGATTTAAGAGAGAGTTAGATAGAGCTCTAGGGGCTAGTGGAGTCAAGGGATATGGGGAGAAGGCAGGCACGGGTTATTGATAGGGGACGATCAGCCATGATCACAATGTAATATAGTAGTAAACTTTATTGTCAATTCAAATAATGCAACAAGTAGTTACACAGAGGATTGAAATTGCGTTTCCCCATACTCCAATGTGCAAGTAATATTTATAACACATAAAGATAGACAATGGACATATACATTATATAAAATATTCACAGTGTGCCAGAGTGTAGTAAAATTTTGAGGTATGTTATTAAGGTGCAATAATAAAAGGTGCAATATAGAAAAGTGCAAATAGCATACTGCAGACATTGAGTTCAAGTTAATTTGACAGTCAGTTTGTCTTTGTTTGTGTAATGTTCATGGAATTTTCTTGAGTGTGTTGAGTAGTCTGATGGCCTGAGGGAAAAAGCTGTTTTTGAATCTGGTGGTTTTGCTCCGCATGCTGCGGTAGCGCTTGCCGGATGGTAGGAGGGTGAACAGTTTGTGTGCTGGGTGGGTGGTGTCTTTGATGATATTGGTTGCTCTCTTGCGACAGCGAGATGGATATAAGTCCTGGATTGCTGGTTGGGGTGATCTAGTGATCTTCTCCGCTGTCCTCACCACTCAATGAATGGCGGTGCTCGCTCGAAGGGCCGAATGGCCTCCTCCTGCACCTATTTTCTATGTTTCTTGGTTTCTATGAGATATGAGTTTACAGTCCCAATGGCCTCTGGGAAGAAACTACTTCTCATCCTCTCTGTTTTCACAGCATGGCAACGGAAGCGTTTGCCTGACCGTAGCAGCTGGAACAGACTGTTGCTGGGGTGGAAGGTGTCCCCCATGATCTTGTTGGCTGTGGATTTGCACCTTCTGATGTATAGTTCCTGCAGAGGGGCGAGTGTAGTTCCCATAATGCGTTCGGCCAAACGCACTACTCTCTGCAGAGCCTTCTTGTCCTGAGCAGAGCAGTTCCCAAACCAAATCGTGATGTTTCCGGACAGGATGCTTTCCACAACCGCTGAGTTGAAGCACTGGAAGATCCTCAGAGACACTCTGAATCCCCAGAACCAGGGCCACAGTTTAAGAATAAGTGGTAAGCCCTTTAGAACAGAGATGAGGAATGTGCAATTATTAAATTATTATGATATTTCCCTTAACATATCTAAAGAAGCTTTTATTGTCCTTCTTTATATTCCTGGCAAGCTTCCCTTCATACTTCATCTTTTCAGCCCGTATTGCCTGTTTTGTTTCCTTCTGTTGTCCAATGAAAGGACAATTCATGCAGCGCCCCCACCGACACACAACTCTCTGTGTGAAAAAGTGTTTCCTCATCTCTGTTCTAAATGGTCTACCCCTTATTCTTAAATTGTGACCCCTGGTTCTGGAACCCCCCAACATCGGGAACATTTTTCTTGCTTCTTGCCTGTCCAAACCTTTAAGAATTTTATATGTTTCTATAAGATGCCCTCTCATCCTTCTAAATTCCAGTGAATGCAAGCCCAGTCGACCCATTCCTTCATTCTTTGCTTTCATGCCTTATTCTCATTGAGCTGCCATTATAAACATGATGACAGCACAGGGGAGAATTGACCAGTGGTGTGTTTCCATTGGAACCGCAATGTCCAGAAATTCAAACTACCTTGACAACTCTCTTTGCCTCCCTCTCTCCCCATTCCACTAACTCCCATTGTTTCTTGTTTTCATCTGTGGCCTAATTTGCATCTGTGGCTTTTCACAAAATGTTACCGGTGCCTGAGATGGAAAGTACTTTATTTTCAGTCTGTTTATTTCCTGTTGCAAACAGGATTGCACGAATGATGGTGAATTAATATGCAGCTTCTGTTAGAAATGTAATGATGGCTCACTTAAACTTGGTGCACTTCCGCTCAAACTGTCCCAAAAACTTTGCTTCTATCTGTTTGTTCCCTCCTCACCCCCCCCCCCTTCCTTCTTACTCAATTTGCATCTGAGCCATTTCATCAAAGGTTACCTGTTTTCCTGGTGTGAAAAGTCCTTTGTTCTCAGTCTATGGATTTCCTGTTCAAAACAGGGGTGATAGAGCAAGGTAGAGTTAACCCATCAGTAATGTAATGGCTGCATAAACAAGGGTGAATTGTATGGAAGTTACTGCACAGGAACAGGCCATTCAGCCTAACAACTGTGACATGTTTGATACTGCACACCAATATCCTGCAACATACAGCACTGTGCACTCAGCTGTGTAGTGGGACAACAGTGAACAGAGGGGGCGGGAAAAGGAACATCCACAGAATCATTCCTTGTTCATTAAAAATGCGTCAGCATTGAACATTGTTTTCTGTGCTCCAGAAATTGTTTTTATTTATTTATTTATTTATTTTTATTATAAGCAATTGTACAGAGATAAAACATTTGGCATCTAAAATCATACAATTATTGTACAGCTTCATTTTTAACCTTATAACCTAAATTATGAAAATGAAAAATGAAAAGAAAGAGTAAACAAGAAAGAAAAGAAGTAGAAAGTGAAAAGGTGGATTGAAGAAGTACAAAAGAAAATTCCCTAAACTACCAAAGCAGTGTAGCAGACAGATATAGAAATAAAAAAACAGAAAAAGAAAAGTGGAGATATAACTTGCCCCTCGTCCCCCCCCCCCCCCCCCACCCGCCTCACCCAACCCAGCATCGGATTTAAATTTATATTTGTGTTGCACCATGCTATTGTTGTAAGAATTCGGTAAAGGGTGTCCATGTCTTAAGAAATTGATCTGGTCTTTCCACAAGACAAGCATAATGTTTTCTAAACGTAGTGTCTCGGACATGTCTGTGATCCAAATCTTCACTGTAGGGACTGTTGTCTGTTTCCAAAATTTGAGTATTCATTTTTTCGCCGTTATTAGGCCATAGTTAAGGAAACGTATTTTAAAAATATCATTTGCTCAGAACAGGCCTCTGACATACCTAGTGTGATCAGTTTTATATCGGGATCCAATTTAGTTTTAAGTATTTTGGAAAAGATATCAAAAAATCCCCTCCAGAAGATTTGTAATTTTGTGCAGGAAACAAAAGAATGGGTTATAGTCGCTTCTTGGAGGAGACATTTATCGCAGATAGGAGAGACATTTGGGAAGATCTTGTTCAATTTAGACATTGAATAATAGATTCTATGCAATATTTTAAATTGTATTAGGGAGTGCCTAACATTAAGAGAACAGTAATGTATATATAAAAGACTTTCATCCCAACTATCCTTAGAAATTGTTAAACCCAGTTTGTCTTCCCATGCTCGCTTAATTATTTCCGACGATGGGATATGTACATTTAAAAGGGTATTGTAGAAATTGGATATTAACTTATCTGTATCCCCCTTTCTGTTCATGCATTCGTCTAATATATCTGGGCCCATTGAGTGACAATCTTGCGTGTGTATTTTCACATAGTCTCGTATTTGAAGATATCTGAAGAAATTACTACCTTTCAAATGATATTCACCTGTAATTCTTGAAACAAAAGGAAGGTGCCCTTCTCATGAAGATCTCCCAGCATTTTAATTCCTGGGCTTTCCCATTGTGCAAACGCCTTGTCTAAAGTAGACGGTTGAAACAAGGGATTACTGGTGATTGGTAAGAAGAGGGAGAAATTTCTCAATTTCAACTGTTTACTCCAGAAATATAATGGGCAGAAAATACCACAGGCCTTAACAGCCGAGACACCACTGGCATTGTTGGTATCTTTTATTTCAGGTTTATCTAAAGAACTGAATTTCTGGCCATTGGAGGTTTAAAATTATGGAGAATACTGCAAAGAAGGGGAGAGATGGGATTGAAAACCAACATGAGAACATGGAGACTGACTTCATCAGAGAGGAGCTAGTGGAATGAGATGGTGCAAACTGTGAAACAGGGATCATCCCAGTTATTCCCTCAAGCTTCCCCGGATAGTCTGTTTGTCAGTGTCACTCACCACCTCTCACCCTTGCTTGTTCCCCCACATTCCCCACCCCAATTTACCACCTACTCCCTTGATACTCTATGTCGAATTTCTGCTCAGTTTGCATCCTTCCTTTCACCAATGTTACCTGCATTCCAGAAATATAAAATACCTTGTTCTACTTACTACAGTCTTTAAAATGGTCCCAACCCATCGCTTTCAATTCCTTCGACAGATTCTGTCTGACCCATTGAGTTACTCCGGCGCTTTGTGTTTAGCTCAAGATTCCAGCATCTGCAGTTCCCTGTTGCTCATCCTCACTTTGCCAGCTTACTGTTACAAGCGGGATAATTGAACAGGGCAGAATGGACCAGTGCATGTGTTTCTATTTGACCTGCAATGGCCACAGAAGAGAAGGTGAATTGTTTATGTCTCTCCACAGAAACAGCCCGCACTGCCCAACAGCTCCTTGACACATTTTACAATCCACATCAACCTTTTGTGACATGGCAGCTTTTGGACACTCAATTGTGTGGTGGAACTACAGTACAGGGGACACTGGAAAACAAATGTTTGTGTGGTGGAACTACAGTACAGGGGACACTGGAAAACGAACGTCCACAAATTAATTTGTTTTCCATCGGTGTTGGTGATCAAGAACTATAATGAGCAGTCAACACATGGGGCCTTGGCAGCTGCAAAACTGTCAAGACTGAGAATGTTGCTGGGACTGGAGGGTATGAGATATAAGGAGAGAATGGGTAGGCTGAGTCTATTTTCCCTGGAGTGAAAGAAAAACCTGAGCTTTAGCGGTTTATAAAATCATGACGGGTATAACAAAGATGTATGGTCACAATCTCTTTCCCCAGATAAAGGGCATAGGTTCAAGAAGGGACATATTTTTCACAGAGCATGGATAGTGTAAGGAACGTGTAGCCTGAGCAAGTGGTGGAGGCATGTACAATTACCATATTTAAAAGACAATTGAAGAGGTACTTGGACAGGAAAGATGTTGAAAGAGACACAAGAAACAGCAGATGCTGCAATGTTGAGCAAAACACCAAGTACTGGATGTGTGAGAAGAACTCAGCGGGTCAAGCAGCATCTGTGGAGGGAACGGAAAGGCGATATTTCAGGTCAGGACCCTTCTTCAGACCCAGAACACCATCTTCCTTTCCCTCCACAAATGCTACCTGACTCGCTGAGTCCCTCCAACACTTTATGTTTTGCTCAGGGATATGGGCAAATCATGGACATGTTGGGCTAAAGTAGCGTTTTCATGCTGTTCAACTCTATGCCAGCTGTGAAGACATTACATTTGTAAATTATTATGACAGAATTAGAATAGGTCAGGTATATCAGAGGCTTCAAGGAAAGGATTGCAGCGATAGGGAGGTGAAGATCATAGAGGGAACTGAAAATCATAAGATGTTGTCACTGACCCCTCGAGGTGCCACAGATGTCTCTGTCTGTCTTCCCAGAAAGCCTCTCACTCAATCTCGTATTTTGCTGTTGTTTCTTTATATTTCCCAACATGCAACGACTGGTGTTTTTACATCTGAAGTGAATGAATGAATGAATACGTTTATTGGCCAAGTATTCACATACAAGCAATTTGCGTTGGTGCTCCGCCCGCAAGTGATAACATGACATACAGTGACAGTTAGGAATGACACATAAAACATTAAACATTAATAATAAAACATTATTGATTAAACATGTGAATTAAATAAAATACCAGAGCAAAAGAAGGCTACAGATTTTTGGTTATTGAGTGGAAAAAACCTGTTTCTGTGTCTGGCTGTGGCAGCTTTGACATTCCGGAGTCGCCTTTCAGCGGGAGGTGATACAGAATTTATGGCCAGGGTGAGAGGGGTCAGAGATGATCTTACACACTCGCTTCCTGGCCCTTGCAGTGTAGAGTTCGTCAATGGAGGGAAGTTTGCAGCCAACAACCTCCTCAGCTGGGTGGGTGAGTGGGTGCGTGGGTGGGTGTGTGAGTGAGTGTGAGTGTGTGTGTGAGAGTATGTGTGTGAGAGAGTGTGAGTGGGTGTGTGTAAGTGGGTGTGAGTGAGTGGATGAATGAGTGTGCGTGCGAGTGTGTGTGTGTGTGAGTGGGTGTGTGTGAGTGGGTGTATGTGAATGGGTGTGTGTGAGTGGGTTTGTGTGTGAGTGTGTGTGTGAGTGTGTGTGTGAGTGGGTCAGTGTGAGTGCATATGTGTGAGTGTGTGTGTGTGAGTGGGTGGGTGTGTGTGAGTGTGAGTGGGTGTGCATGAGTGTGTGTGTTTGTGTGTGAGTGGGTGTGTGCGAGTGTGTGTGTGAGAGAGTGTGTGTGAGGGTGTGTGTGAGTGTGTGAGTGTGAGTGTGTGAGTGGGTGTGAGTGAGTGGGTGTGTGAGAGTGTCTGTGAGTGTGAGTGTGTGTGTGTGAGTGTGTGTGTGTGATTGGGTGTGTGAGTGGGTGTGTGTGAGTGAGTGGGTGTGTGAGAGTGTGTGCGTGTGCGTGTGTGAGTGGGTGTGCATGAGTGGGTGTGTGTGAGTGTGTGTGTGTGAGTGTGTGTGTGGGTGGGTGTGAGTGTGTGTGAGTGAGTGGGTGTGTGAGAGTGTGTGCGTGTGTGAGTGTGTGTGTGAGTGGGTGTGCATGAGTGGGTGTGTGTGAGTGTGTGTGTGTGAGTGTGTGTGTGTGATTGGGTGTGTGAGTGTGTGTGTGTGAGTGTGTGTGTGTGTGTGAGTGTGTGTGTGTGTGAGTGTGTGTGTGTGATTGTGTGTGTGAGTGTGTGTGTGTGTGAGTGTGAGTGTGTGTGTGGGATTGGGTGTGTGAGTGTGTGTGTGTGTGAGTGTGTGTGTGTGAGTGTGCGTGTGTGTGTGTGTGTGAGTGTGAGTGTGTGTGTGTGTGTGAGTGTGTGTGTGAGTGTGTGAGTGTGTGTGTGAGAGTATGTGTGTGAGAGTATGTGTGTGAGAGTATGTGCGTGAGAGAGTGTGAGTGGGTGTGTGTGAGTGGGTGTGAGTGAGTGGATGAATGAGTGTGCGTGAGAGAGTGTGTGTGTGTGTGTGAGTGTGTGTGTGTGTGTGTGTGTGTGTGTGTGAGAGTGTGTGTGTGTGAGTGTGTGTGTGTGAGTGTGAGTGTGTGTGTGTGTGTGTGTGTGTGTGTGAGTGTGAGTGTGTGTGTGTGTGTGAGTGTGAGTGTGAGTGTGAGTGTGTGTGTGTGTGTGTGTGTGTGTGAGTGTGTGTGAGTGTGAGTGTGAGTGTGTGTGTGTGTGTGTGTGTGTGTGTGTGTGTGTGTGTGTGTGTGTGTGTGTGTGTGTGTGTGTGTGTGTGTGTGTGTGTGTGTGTGAGTGTGTGTGTGTGTGTGAGTGTGTGTGTGTGTGTGTGTGTGTGTGTGTGTGTGTGTGTGTGTGTGAGTGTGTGTGTGTGTGTGTGTTAGTGTGTGTGTGTGTGAGTGTGTGTGTGTGTGTGTGTGTGTTAGTGTGTGTGTGTGTGAGTGTGTGTGTGTGTGTGTGTGTGTTAGTGTGTGTGTGTGTGAGTGTGTGTGTGTGTGTGTGTGTGTGTGTGTGTGTGTGTGTGTGTGTGTGTGTGTGTGTGTGTGTGTGTGTGTGTGTGTGTGTGTGTGTGTGTGTGTGTGTGTGTGTGTGTGTGTGTGTGTGTGTGTGTGTGTGTGTGTGTGCCAAGTCAAGTTTATTCGTCACATACACATACGAGATGTGCAGTGAAATGAAAAGTGACAATGCTTGCGGATTGTGCAAAAAACTACAAAACAGAATGGACCAGAATCACATATTCACATTTACATATTTGTGGGAGGAAAAAAACAGAAAAAAACAGCTATTTTATAAAGACACCACACAACAGTAAATTGATACAGTAAGTTAGTCCCTGGTGAGATGCCTCCGAGATGGATTCTTAGAGCAGCTTGTAATGGAGCCGACCAGAGAAAAGGTAATTCTGGATTTAGTGTTGTCCAATGAATAAGAGAAATCGAGGTAAAGGAACCGCTTGGAAGTAGTGATCATAATATGATTAGTTATAACCTGCAATTTGAGAAGGAGAACGTTAAATCGGATGTGTCAGTGATGCAGTTGAACAAAGGGGACTATGAAGGCATGAGAGGGGAGCTGGCCAAAGTAGACTGGAAAGGGATCCTAGCAGAAATGACGGTGGAACAGCAATGGCAGGAATTTCTGGGCATAATCCGGGAGACGCAAGATCATTTCATTCCAATAAGGAAGAAAGATTCTAAGGGGAGTAGGAGGCAACCGTGGCTGACAAGAGAAGTTATGGGTTAGAATAAAACTAAAAGAAAA
Organism: Malacoraja senta; assembly: GCA_038087875.1. Taxonomy (NCBI): domain Eukaryota; kingdom Metazoa; phylum Chordata; class Chondrichthyes; order Rajiformes; family Rajidae; genus Malacoraja; species Malacoraja senta. The sequence goes on from JAXLNO010004458.1 coordinate 50,414, forward strand.
GATGTTTAACACAGCAAAGCGTAGCCGGAAGCCAGAGGATTGGGAAACATTCATAGGACAACACAAGGAAACAAAATGGGCAATACGGGCTGAAAAGATGAAGTACGAGGGGAAGCTGGCCAGGAATATAAAGAAGGACAGTAAAAGCTTCTTTAGATCTGTTAAGGGAAAGAGAGTAGCAAAGACAAATGTGGGTCCCTTGAAGGCAGACACGGGTGAAATTATTATGGGCAACAAGGAAATGGCAGAAGAGTTGAATAGGTACTTTGGATCTGTCTTCACTAAGGAAGACACAAACAATCTCCCAGTTGTACTGAAGGACAGAGGATCTAAAGGGGTAGAGGAACTGAAAGAAATTTTCATCAGGCGAGAAATAGTATTGGGTAGGCTAACGGGACTGAAGGATGATAAATCCCCTGGGCCTGATGGTCTGCATCCCAGGGTCCTCAGGGAGGTGGCTCTAGAAATAGAGGACGCATTGGTGATAATTTTCCAATGTTCAATAGATTCAGGATCAGTTCCTGTGGATTGGAGGATAGCTAATGTTATCCCACTTTTCAAGAAAGGAGCGAGAGAGAAAACGGGGAATTACAGACCAGTTAGCCTGACCGGTGGTGGGAAAGATGCTGGAGTCAATTATTAAAGAGGTAATAATGGGGCATTTGGATAGCGGTAAAAGGATTAGTCCGTCAGCATGGATTTATGAAAGGGAAATCATGCTTGACGAACCTTCTGGAATTTTTTGAGGATGTGACAAGTTAAGTGGATGAAGGGGTGCCAGTGGATGTAGTGTATCTAGACTTTCAGAAAGCCTTTGATAAGGTCCCGCACGGGAGACTGGTGACGAAAATTAGAGCACATGGTATTGGGAGTAGGGTGTTGACATAGATTGAAAATTGGTTGGCAGACCGGAAGCAAACAGTAGGAGTGAATGGGTCCTTTTCAGAATGGCAGGCAGTGGCGAGTGGAGTGGCGCAAGGCTCGGTGTTGGGGCCGCAACTGTTGACCATATATATTAATGATTTGGAAGAGGAAATTAGGAGCAACACTAGCAAGTTTGCGGATGACACAAAGCTGGGTGGCAGTGTGAACTGTGAAGAGGATGTTAGGAGGTTGCAGGGTGCCCTGGACAGGTTGAGTGAGTGGGCAGATGCGTGGCAGATCCAGTATAATATAGATAAATGTGAGGTTATCCACTTTGGCGGCAAAAACAAGGGGGCAGATTATTATCTCAATGGGGTTAGGTTAGGTAAGGGGGAGGTACAGCGAGACCTGGGTGTCCTTGTACACCGGTCACTAAAAGTTGGCGTGCAGGTACAGCAGGCAGTGAAGAAAGCTAATGGAATTTTGGCCTTCATAACAAGAGGATTTCAGTATAGGTGTAAAGAGGTTCTTCTGCTGTTTCACAGCATGGCAACGGAAGCGTTTGCCTGACTCTAGCAGCTGGAACAGTCTGTTGCTGGGGTGGAAGGGGTCCCCCATGATCTTGTTGGCTCTGGATTTGCACCTTCTGATGTATAGTTCCTGCAGAGGGGCGAGTGTAGTTCCCATAATGCGTTCGGACAAACGCACTACTCTCTGCAGAGCCTTCTTGTCCTGAGCAGAGCAGTTCCCAAACCAAATCGTGATGTTTCCAGACAAGATGCTTTCCACAACCGCTGAGTAGAAGCACTGGAAGATCCTCAGAGACACTCTGAATCCCCAGAACCAGGGCCACAGTTTAAGAATAAGTGGTAAGCCCTTTAGAACAGAGATGAGGAATGTGCAATTATTAAATTATTATGATATTTCCCTTAACATATCTAAAGAAGCTTTTATTGTCCTTCTTTATATTCCTGGCAAGCTTCCCTTCATACTTCATCTTTTCAGCCCGTATTGCCTGTTTTGTTTCCTTCTGTTGTCCAATGAAAGGACAATTCATGCAGCGCCCCCACCGACACACAACTCTCTGTGTGAAAAAGTGTTTCATCATCTCTGTTCTAAATGGTCTACCCCTTATTCTTAAACTGTGACCCCTGGTTCTGGAACCCCCCAACATCGGGAACATTTTTCTTGCTTCTTGCCTGTCCAAACCTTTAAGAATTTTATATGTTTCTATAAGATGCCCTCTCATCCTTCTAAATTCCAGTGAATGCAAGCCCAGTCGACCCATTCCTTCATTCTTTGCTTTCATGCCTTATTCTCATTGAGCTGCCATTATAAACATGATAACAGCACAGGGGAGAATTGACCAGTGGTGTGTTTCCATTGGAACCACAATGTCCAGAAATTCAAATTACCTTGACAACTCTCTTTGCCTCCCTCTCTCCCCATTCCACTAACTCCCATTGTTTCTTGTTTTCATCTGTGGCCTAATTTGCATCTGTGGCTTTTCACAAAATTTGCCTGATATGAAAAGTACTTTATTTTCAGTCCGTTTATTTCCTGTTACAAACAGGATTGCACGAATGATGGTGAATTAATATGCAGCTTCTGTTAGAAATGTAATGATGGCTGATTTGAACTTGGTGCACTTCCGCTCAAACTGTCCCAAAAACTTTGCTTCTATCTGTTTGTTCCCACCTCACCCCCCCCCCCCCTTTATTTCTTACTCAATTTGCATCTGAGCCATTTCATCAAAGGTTACCTGTTTTCCTGGTGTGAAAAGTCCGTTGTTCTCAGTCTATGGATTTCCTGTTAACAACAGGGGTGATAGAGCAAGGTAGAGTTAACACATCAGTAATGTAATGGCTGCATAAACAAGGGTGAAATGTATGGAAGTTACCGCACAGGAACAGGCCATTCAGCCTAACAACTGTGACATGTTTGATACTGCACACCAACATCCTGCAACATACAGCACTGTGCACTCAGCTGTGTAGTGGGACAACAGTGAACAGAGGGGGCGGGAAAAGGAACATCCACAGAATCATTCCTTGTTCATTAAAAATGCGTCAGCATTGAACATTGTTTTCTGTGCTCCAGAAATTGTTTTTTATTTATTTATTTATTTATTTTTATTGGCAGCAATTGTACAGAAATAAAACATTCGGCATCTAAAATTATACATTAATTGTACAGCTTCATTTTTAACCTTATAACCTAAATTATGAAAATGAAAAAAGAAAAGAAAGAGAAAACAAGAAAGAAAAGAAGTAGAAAGTGAAAAGGTAGATTGAAGAAATACAAAAGAAAATTCCCTAAACTATCAAAGCAGTGTAGCAGAAAGATATAGAAATAAAAAAACAGAAAAAGAAAAGTGGAGATATACCTTGCCCCTCGTCACCCACGCCCGCCTCATCCAACCCAACATCGGATTTAAATTTATATTTGTGTTGCACCATGCTATTTCGGTAAAGGGTGTCCATGTCTTAAGAAATTGATCTGTTTTTTCCGCCAAGACAAGCCAAGACAAGCCTAATGTTGTCCAAATGTAGTGTCTAGGACATGTCTGTGATCCACATCCCACATCTTCACTGTAGGGACTGTTGTCTGTTTCCAAAATTTGGAAATTACACCGGTCACTAAAAGTTGGCGTGCAGGTACAGCAGGCAGTGAAGAAAGCTAATGGAATGTTGGCCTTCATAACAAGAGGATTTCAGTATAGGTGTAAAGAGGTTCTTCTGCTGTTGTATAGGGCTCTGGTGAGACCACATCTGGAGTATTGTGTACAGTTTTGGTCTCCTAATTTGAGGAAGGACATCTTTGTGATTGAGGCAGTGCAGCGTAGTTTCACGAGATTGATCCCTGGGATGGCGGGACTGTCATATGAGGAAAGATTGAAAAGACTAGGCTTGTATTCACTGGAGTTTAGAAGGATGAGGGGTTATCTTATTGAAACATATAAAATTATAAAAGGACTGGACAAGCTAGATGCAGGAAAAATGTTCCCAATGTTGGGCGAGTCCAGAACCAGGGGCCACAGTCTTAGAATAAAGGGGAGGTCATTTAAGACTGAGATGAGAAAAAAACGTTTTCACCCAGAGAGTTGTGAATTTATGGAATTCCCTGCCACAGAAGGCAGTGGAGGCCAAATCACTGGATGGATTTAAGAGAGAGTTAGATAGAGCTCTAGGGGCTAGTGGAGTCAAGGGATATGGGGAGAAGGCAGGCACGGGTTATTGATAGGGGACGATCAGCCATGATCACAATGAATGGTGGTGCTGGCTCGAAGGGCGGAATGGCCTCCTCCTGCACCTATTTTCTATGTTTCTATGTTTCTATGAGATATGAGTTTACAGTCCCAATGGCCTCTGGGAAGAAACTACTTCTCATCCTCTCCGTTTTCACAGCATGGCAACGGAGGCGTTTGCCTGACTGTACCAGCTGGAACAGTCTGTTGCTGCGGTGGAAGGGGTCCCCCATGATCTTGTTGGCTCTGGATTTGCACCTTCTGATGTATAGTTCCTGCAGAGGGGCGAGTGTAGTTCCCATAATGCGTTCGGCCAAACGCACTACTCTCTGCAGAGCCTTCTTGTCCTGAGCAGAGCAGTTCCCAAACCAAATCGTGATGTTTCCAGACAAGATGCTGTCCACAACCGCTGAGTAGAAGCACTGGAAGATCCTCAGAGACACTCTGAATCCCCAGAACCAGGGCCACAGTTTAAGAATAAGTGGTAAGCCCTTTAGAACAGAGATGAGGAATGTGCAATTATTAAATTATTATGATATTTCCCTTAACATTTCTAAAGAAGCTTTTATTGTCCTTCTTTATATTCCTGGCAAGCTTCCCTTCATACTTCATCTTTTCAGCCCGTATTGCCTGTTTTGTTTCCTTCTGTTGTCCAATGAAAGGACAATTCATGCAGCGCCCCCACCGACACACAACTCTCTGTGTGAAAAAGTGGTTCCTCATCTCTGTTCTAAATGGTCTACCCCTTATTCTTAAACTGTGACCCCTGGTTCTGGAACCCCCCAACATCGGGAACATTTTTCTTGCTTCTTGCCTGTCCAAACCTTTAAGAATTTTATATGTTTCTATAAGATGCCCTCTCATTCTTTTAAATTCCAGTGAATGCAAGCCCAGTCGACCCATTCCTTCATTCTTTGCTTTCATGCCTTATTCTCATTGAGCTGCCATTATAAACATGATAACAGCACAGGGGAGAATTGACCAGTGGTGTGTTTCCATTGGAACCGCAATGTCCAGAAATTCAAATTACCTTGACAACTCTCTTTGCCTCCCTCTCTCCCCATTCCACTAACTCCCAATGTTACTTGTTTTCATCTGTGGCCTAATTTGCATCTGTGGCTTTTCACAAAAGTACTGATATGAAAAGTACTTTATTTTCACAAAAGTACTGATATGTAAAGTACTTTATTTTCAGTCTGTTTATTTCCTGCTACAAACAGGATTGCATGAATGATGGTGAATTAATATGCAGCTTCTGTTAGAAATGTAATGATGGCTGATTTGAACTTGGTGCACTTCCACTCAAACTGTCCCAAAAACTTTGCTTCTATCTGTTTGTTCCCTCCTCACCCCCCCCCCCCTTTCTTTCTTACTCAATTTGCATCTGAGCCATTTCATCAAAGGTTACCTGTTTTCCTGGTGTGAAAAGTCCTTTGTTCTCAGTCTATGGATTTCCTGTTAAAAACAGGGGTGATAGAGCAAGGTAGAGTTAACCCATCAGTAATGTAATGGCTGCATAAACAAGGGTGAAATGTATGGAAGTTACCGCACAGGAACAGGCCATTCAGCCTAACAACTGTGACATGTTTGATACTGCACACCAACATCCTGCAACATACAGCACTGTGCACTCAGCTGTGTAGTGGGACAACAGTGAACAGAGGGGGCGGGAAAAGGAACATCCACAGAATCATTCCTTGTTCATTAAAAATGCGTCAGCATTGAACATTGTTTTCTGTGCTCCAGAAATTGTTATTTATTTATTTATTTATTTATTTTTATTGGAAGCAATTGTACAGAAATAAAACATTCGGCATCTAAAATTATACATTAATTGTACAGCTTCATTTTTAACCTTTTAACCTAAATTATGAAAATGTAAAAAGAAAAGAAAGAGAAAACAAGAAAGAAAAGAAGTAGAAAGTGAAAAGGTAGATTGAAGAAGTACAAAAGAAAATTCCCTAAACTATCAAAGCAGTGTAGCAGAAAGATATAGAAATAAAAAAACAGAAAAAGAAAAGTGGAGATATACCTTGCCCCTCGTCACCCACGCCCGCCTCACCCAACCCAGCATCGGATTTAAATTTATATTTGTGTTGCACCATGCTATTTCGGTAAAGGGTGTCCATGTCTTAAGAAATTGATCTGTTTTTTCCGCCAAGACAAGCCAAGACAAGCCTAATGTTGTCCAAATGTAGTGTCTCGGACATGTCTGTGATCCACATCTTCACTGTAGGGACTGTTGTCTGTTTCCAAAATTTGGAAATTAAACCGGTCACTGAAAGTTGGCGTGCAGGTACAGCAGACAGTGAAGAAAACTAATGGAATGTGGGCCTTCATAACAAGAGGATTTCAGTATAGGTGTAAAGAGGTTCTTCTGCTGTTGTATAGGGCTCTGGTGAGACCACATCTGGAGTATTGTGTACAGTTTTGGTCTCCTAATTTGAGGAAGGACATCTTTGTGATTGAGGCAGTGCAGCGTAGGTTCACGAGATTGATCCCTGGGATGGAGGGACTGTCATAAGAGGAAAGATTGAAAAGACTAGGCTTGTATTCACTGGAGTTTAGAAGGATGAGGGGGCATCTTATAGAAACATATAAAATTATAAAAGGACTGGACAAGCTAGATGCAGGAAAAATGTTCCCAATGTTGGGCGAGTCCAGAACCAGGGGCCACAGTCTTAGAATAAAGGGGAGGTCATTTAAGACTGAGGTGAGAAAAAACTTTTTCACCCAGAGAGTTGTGAATTTATGGAATTCCCTGCCACAGAGGGCAGTGGAGGCCAAATCACTGGATGGATTTAAGAGAGAGTTAGATAGAGCTCTAGGGGCTAGTGGGGTCAAGGGATATGGGGAGAAGGCAGGCACGGGTTATTGATAGGGGACGATCAGCCATGATCACAATGAATGGTGGTGCTGGCTAGAAGGGCGGAATGGCCTCCTCCTGCACCTATTTTCTATGTTTCTATGTTTCTATGAGATATGAGTTTACAGTCCCAATGGCCTCTGGGAAGAAACTACTTCTCATCCTCTCCGTTTTCACAGCATGGCAACGGAGGCGTTTGCCTGACCGTAGCAGCTGGAACAGTCTGTTGCTGGGGTGGAAGGGGTCCCCCATGATCTTGTTGGCTCTGGATTTGCACCTTCTGATGTATAGTTCCTGCAGAGGGGCGAGTGTAGTTCCCATAATGCGTTCGGCCAAACGCACTACTCTCTGCAGAGCCTTCTTGTCCTGGGCAGAGCAGTTCCCAAACCAAATCGTGATGTTTCCAGACAAGATGCTTTCCACAACCGCTGAGTAGAAGCACTGGAAGATCCTCAGAGACACTCTGAATCCCCAGAACCAGGGCCACAGTTTAAGAATAAGTGGTAAGCCCTTTAGAACAGAGATGAGGAATGTGCAATTATTAAATTATTATGATATTTCCCTTAACATATCTAAAGAAGCTTTTATTGTCCTTCTTTATATTCCTGGCAAGCTTCCCTTCATACTTCATCTTTTCAGCCCGTATTGCCTGTTTTGTTTCCTTCTGTTGTCCAATGAAAGGACAATTCATGCAGCGCCCCCACCGACACACAACTCTCTGTGTGAAAACGTGTTTCCTCATCTCTGTTCTAAATGGTCTACCCCTTATTCTTAAACTGTGACCCCTGGTTCTGGAACCCCCCAACATCGGGAACATTTTGCTTGCTTCTTGCCTGTCCAAACCTTTAAGAATTTTATATGTTTCTATAAGATGCCCTCTCATCCTTCTAAATTCCAGTGAATGCAAGCCCAGTCGACCCATTCCTTCATTCTTTGCTTTCATGCCTTATTCTCATTGAGCTGCCATTATAAACATGATGACAGCACAGGGGAGAATTGACCAGTGGTGTGTTTCCATTGGAACCGCAATGTCCAGAAATTCAAACTACCTTGACAACTCTCTTTGCCTCCCTCTCTCCCCATTCCACTAACTCCCATTGTTTCTTGTTTTCATCTGTGGCCTAATTTGCATCTGTGGCTTTTCACAAAATGTTACCGGTGCCTGAGATGGAAAGTACTTTATTTTCAGTCTGTTTATTTCCTGTTGCAAACAGGATTGCACGAATGATGGTGAATTAATATGCAGCTTCTGTTAGAAATGTAATGATGGCTCACTTAAACTTGGTGCACTTCCGCTCAAACTGTCCCAAAAACGTTGCTTCTATCTGTTTGTTCCCTCCTCACCCCCCCCCCCCCTTCCTTCTTACTCAATTTGCATCTGAGCCATTTCATCAAAGGTTACCTGTTTTCCTGGTGTGAAAAGTCCTTTGTTCTCAGTCTATGGATTTCCTGTTCAAAACAGGGGTGATAGAGCAAGGTAGAGTTAACCCATCAGTAATGTAATGGCTGCATAAACAAGGGTGAATTGTATGGAAGTTACTGCACAGGAACAGGCCATTCAGCCTAACAACTGTGACATGTTTGATACTGCACACCAATATCCTGCAACATACAGCACTGTGCACTCAGCTGTGTAGTGGGACAACAGTGAACAGAGGGGGCGGGAAAAGGAACATCCACAGAATCATTCCTTGTTCATTAAAAATGCGTCAGCATTGAACATTGTTTTCTGTGCTCCAGAAATTGTTTTTATTTATTTATTTATTTATTTTTATTATAAGCAATTGTACAGAGATAAAACATTTGGCATCTAAAATCATACAATTATTGTACAGCTTCATTTTTAACCTTATAACCTAAATTATGAAAATGAAAAATGAAAAGAAAGAGTAAACAAGAAAGAAAAGAAGTAGAAAGTGAAAAGGTGGATTGAAGAAGTACAAAAGAAAATTCCCTAAACTACCAAAGCAGTGTAGCAGAAAGATATAGAAATAAAAAAACAGAAAAAGAAAAGTGGAGATATAACTTGCCCCTCGTCCCCCCCCCCCCCCCCCCCCCCACCCGCCTCACCCAACCCAGCATCGGATTTAAATTTATATTTGTGTTGCACCATGCTATTGTTGTAAGAATTCGGTAAAGGGTGTCCATGTCTTAAGAAATTGATCTGGTCTTTCCACAAGACAAGCATAATGTTTTCTAAACGTAGTGTCTCGGACATGTCTGTGATCCACATCTTCACTGTAGGGACTGTTGTCTGTTTCCAAAATTTGAGTATTAATTTTTTCGCCGTTATTAGGCCATAGTTAAGGAAACGTATTTTAAAAATATCGTATGCTCAGAACAGGCCTCTGACATACCTAGTGTGATCCGTTTTATATCGGGATCCAATTTAGTTTAAAGTATTTTGGAAAAGATATCAAAAAATCCCCTCCAGAAGTTTTGTAATTTTGTGCAGGAAACAAAAGAATGGGTTATAGTCGCTTCTTGGAGGAGACATTTATCGCAGATAGGAGAGACATTTGGGAAGATCTTGTTCAATTTAGACTTTGAATAATAGAGTCTATGCTATATTTTAAATTGTATTAGGGAGTGCCTAACATTAAGAGAACAGTAATGTATATATAAAAGACTTTCATCCCAACTATCCTTAGAAATTGTTAAACCCAGTTCGTCTTCCCATGCTCGCTTAATTATTTCCGACGATGGGATATGTACATTTAAAAGGGTATTGTAGAAATTGGATATTAACTTATCTGTATCCGCCTTTCTGTTCATGCATTCATCTAATATATCTGGGCCCATTGAGTGACAATCTTGCGTGTGTATTTTCACATAGTCTCGTATTTGAAGATATCTGAAGAAATGACTACCTTTCAAATGATATTCACCTGTAATTCTTGAAACAAAAGGAAGGTCCCCTTCTCATGAAGATCTCCCAGCATTTTAATTCCTGGGCTTTCCCATTGTGCAAACGCCTTGTCTAAAGTAGACGGTTGAAACAAGGGATAACTGGCGATTGGTAAGAAGAGGGAGAAATTTCTCAATTTCAACTGTTTACTCCAGAAATATAATGGGCAGAAAATACCACAGGCCTTAACAGCCGAGACACCACTGGCATTGTTGGTATCTTTTATTTCAGGTTTCTCTAAAGAACTGAATTTCTGGCCATTGGAGGTTTAAAATTATGGAGAATACTGCAAAGAAGGGGAGAGATGGGATTGAAAACCAACATGAGAACATGGAGACTGCCCTCATCAGAGAGGAGCTAGTGGAATGAGATGGTGCAAACTGTGAAACAGGGATCATCACAGTTATTCCCTCAAGCTTCCCCGGATACTCTGTTTGTCAGTGTCGCTCACCACCTCTCACCCTTGCTTGTTCCCCCACATTCCCCACCCTAATTTACCACCTACTCCCTTGATACTCTGTGTCGAATTTCTGCTCAGTTTGCATGCTTCCTTTCACCAATGTTACCTGCGTTCCAGAAATATAAAATACCTTGTTCTACTATCTACAGTCTTTAAAATGGTCCCAACCCATTGCTTTCAATTCCTTCGACAGATTCTGTCTGACCCATTGAGTTACTCCGGCGCTTTGTGTTTAGCTCAAGATTCCAGCATCTGCAGTTCCCTGTTGCTCATCCTCACTTTGCCAGCTTACTGTTACAAGCGGGATAATTGAACAGGGCAGAATGGACCAGTGCATGTGTTTCTATTTGACCTGCAATGGCCACAGAAGAGAAGGTGAATTGTTTATGTCTCTCCACAGAACCAGGCTGCACTGCCCAACAGCTCCTTGACGCATTTTACACTCCACATGAACCTTCTGTGACATGGCAGCTTTTGGACACTCAATTGTGTGGTGGAACTACAGTACAGGGGACACTGGAAAACAAACGTTTGTGTGGTGGAACTACAGTACAGGGGACACTGAAAAACGAAAGTCCACAAATTCATTTGTTTTGCATCGGTGTTGGTGATCAAGAACTATAATGAGCAGTCAACACATGGGGCCTTGGCAGCTGCAAAACTGTCTATACTGAGAATGTTGCTGGGACTGGAGGGTATGAGATATAAGGAGAGAATGGGTAGGCTGAGTCTATTTTCCCTGGAGTGAAAGAAAAACCTGAGCTTTAGCGGTTTATAAAATCATGAGGGGCAGAACAAAGATGTATGGTCACAATCTCTTTCCCCAGATAAAGGGAATAGGTTCAAGAAGGGACATATTTTTCACAGAGTGTGGATAGTGTAAGGAACATGTAGCCTGAGCAAGTGGTGGAGGCATGTACAATTACCATATTTAAAAGACAATTGAAGAGGTACTTGGACAGGAAAGATGTTGAATGAGACACAAGAAACAGCAGATGCTGCAATGTTGAGCAAAACTCCAAGTGCTGGATGTGCAAGAAGAACTCAGCGGGTCAAGCAGCATCTGTGGAGGGAATGGAAAGGCGATATTTCAGGTCAGGACCCTTCTTCAGACCCAGAACACCATCTTCCTTTCCCTCCACAAATGCTACCTGACTCGCTGAGTTCCTCCAACACTTTGTGTTTTGCTCAGGGATATGGGCAAATCATGGACATGTTGGGCTAAAGTAGCGTTTTCATGCTGTTCAACTCTATGCCAGCTGTGAAGACATTACATTTGTAAATTATTATGACAGAATTAGAGTAGGTCCGGTATATCAGAGGCTTCAAGGAAAGGATTGCAGAGATAGGGAGGATGAAGATCATAGAGGGAACTGAAAATCATAAGATGTTGTCACTGACCCCTCAAGGTGCCACAGATGTCTCTGTCTGTCTTCCCAGAAAGCCTCTCACTCACTTGTAATTTGCTGTTGTTTCTTTATATTTCCCAACATGCAACGACTGGTGTTTTTACGTCTGAAGTGAATGAATGAATGAATGAATAAGTTTATTGGCCAAGTATTCACATACAAGCAATTTGCGTTGGTGCTCCGCCCGCAAGTGATAACATGACATACAGTGACAGTTAGGAATGACACATAAAACATTAAACATTAATAATAAAACATTATTGATTAAACATGTGAATTAAATAAAATACCTGAGCAAAAGAAGGCTACAGATTTTTGGTTATTGAGTGGAAAAAAGCTGTTTTTATGTCTGGCAGTGGCAGCTTTGACAGTCCTGAGTCGCCTTCCAGCGGGGAGTGATTCAGAGTTTGTGGCCAGGGTGAGAGGGGTCAGAGATGATCTTACACACTCGCTTCCTGGCCCTTGCAGTGTACAGTTCGTCAATGGAGGGAAGGTTGCAGCCAACAACCTCCTCAGCTGGGTGAGTGAATGGGTGCGTGGGTGGGTGTGTGAGTGAGTGTGTGTGAGAGAGAGTGTGTGTGAGTGTGTGTGTGAGAGTGTGTGTGAGACAGTGTGAGTGGGTGTGTGTGAGTGGGTGTGAGTGAGTGGGTGAATGAGTGTGTGTGAGAGTGGGTGTGTGTGAGCGGGATTGTGTGAGAGGGCGTGTGTGAGTGGATGTATGTGAATGGGTGTGTGTGAGTGTGTGTGTGTGTGTGTGAGTGGGTGTGTGTGAGTGGATGTGTGTGATTGTGTGTGTGTGTGTGAGTGGGTGTGTGTGAGTGGATGTGTGTGATTGGGTGTGTGTGAGTGTGTGTGTGTGGGTGTGTGTGAGTGTGCGCGTGTGAGTGGGTGTGTGTGAGTGGGTGTGTGAGTAGGGGAGTGAGTGGGTTTGTGAGTGTGCCTGTGAATGTTGGCCGATTAGGAAAAGGGGAGATGCAATAAGACCTGGGTGTCATGGTACACCAGTCATTGAAAGTAGGAATGCAGGTGCAGCAGGCAGTGAAGAAAGCAAATGGTATGTTAGCATTCATAGCAAAAGGATTTGAGTATAAGAGCAGGGAAGTTCTACTGCAGTTGTACAGGGTCTTGGTGAGACCACACCTGAAGTATTGCGTACAGTTTTGGTCTCCTAATCTGAGGAAAGACATTCTTGCCATAAAGGGAGTACAGAGAAGGTTCACCAGACTGATTCCTGGGATGGCAGGACTTTCATATGAGGAAAGACTGGATAGACTCGGCTTGTACACATTGGAATTCAGAAGACTGAGGGGGGATCTTATAGAAACTTACAAAATTCTTAAGGGTTTGGACAGGCTAGATGCAGGAAGATTATTCCCGATGTTGGGGAAGTCCAGAACTAGGGGTCACAGTTTAAGGATAAGAGGGAAGACTTTTAGGACCGAGATTATACTCGGAACTATTTAGGAACTTGGCTTATACTCGCTAGAATTTAGGAGATTGAGAGGGGATCTTATAGAAACGTACAAAATTATTATGGGGTTGGACAGGCTAGATGCAGGAAGATTGTTCCCGATGTTGGGGAAGTCCAGGACAAGGGGTCACAGCTTAAGGATAAGGGGGAAATCCTTTAAGACCGAGATGAGGAAAAACTTTTTCACACAGAGAGTGGTGAATCTCTGGAACTCTCTGCCACAGAAGGTAGTTGAGGCCAGTTCATTGGCTATATTTAAGAGGGAGTTAGATGTGGCCCTTGTGGCTAAAGTGATCAGGGGGTATGGAGAGAAGGCAGGGATGGGATACTGAGTTGGATGATCAGCCATGATCATATCAAATGGCGGTGCACGCTCGAAGGGCTGAATGGCCTACTCCTGCACCTATTTTCTATGTTTCTATGTGTGAGTGGGTGTGTGAGAGTGTGTGTGAGTGTGTGAGTGGGTGTGTGTGAGTGGGTGTGTGTGAGTGGGTGTGTGTGAGTGGGTGTGTGTGAGTGGGTGTGTGTGAGTGGGTGTGTGTGAGTGTGTGTGTGTGAGAGGGTGTGTATGAGTGGTTGTGTGCGAGTTGGTGTGTGTGAGTGGGTGTGTGTGACTTGATGTGTGTGAGTGTGTGTGTGTGAGTGTGTGTGTGTGAGTGTGTGTGTGAGTGGGTGTGTGAGTGGGTGTGCATGTGAGAGTGTGAGTGGGTGTGTGAGAGTGTGTGTGTGTGTGTGTGAGTGGGTTTGTGTGAGTGGGTCAGTGTGAGTGGGTGTGTGTGTGTGTGAGTGGGTGTGTGAGTGGGTGTGCATGTGAGAGTGTGAGTGGGTGTGTGAGAGTGTGTGTGTGGGTGTGTGAGAGTGGGTGTGTGTGAGTGGGTGTGTGTGAGTGGGTATGTGATTGGGTGTGTGGGTGTGCATGAGAGAGTGTGAGTGGGTGTGTGAGTGTGAGTGGGTTTGTGTGAGTGGGTTTGTGTGAGTGGGTCAGTGTGAGTGTGTGTGTGTGTGTGAGTGTGTGTGAGTGTGTGTGTGTGAGTGTGTTTGTGTGTGAGTGTGTGTGTGTGAGTGTGTGTGTGTGGGTGTGTGTGAGTGTGTGTGTGTGTGTGTGAGTGTGTGTGTGTGTGAGTGTGTGTGAGTGTGTGTGTGTGAGTGTGTGTGAGTGTGTGTGTGTGAGTGTGTTTGTGTGTGAGTGTGTGTGTGTGAGTGTGTGTGTGTGGGTGTGTGTGAGTGTGGGTGTGTGTGAGTGTGTGTGTGTGAGTGTGTGTGTGTGTGTGCGTGGGTGTGAGTGAGTGGGTGTGTGTGAGTGGGTGTGTGTGAGTGGGTGTGTGATTGTGGGTGTGTGTGAGTGGGTGTGTGATTGTGTGTGTGTGTGTGTGTGTGAGTGTGAGTGTGTGTGTGTGAGTGAGTGAGTGAGTGTGTGTGTATGAGTGTGTGTGTATGAGTGTGTGTGTGTGAGTGGGTGTGTGTGAGTGTGTGTGTATGAGTGTGTGTGTGTGTGAGTGAGTGTGTGTGAGAGGGTGCGTGTGAGGATGTGTGTGAGTGTGTGTGTGTGTGTGTGTGTGTGTGTGTGAGTGAGTGTGTGTGAGAGGGTGTGTGTGAGGATGTGTGTGAGGATGTGTGTGAGTGTGTGTGTGTGGGTGTGTGATTGTGGGTGTGTGTGAGTGGGTGTGTGATTGTGTGTGTGTGTGTGTGTGTGTGTGTGTGTGTGTGTGTGTGTGTGAGTGTGTGTGTGTGAGTGAGTGAGTGTGTGTGTGTGTGTGTGTGTGTGTGTGTGAGTATGTGTGTGTGTGTGTCAGGTTTATTCGTCACATACACATACGAGATGTGCAGTGAAATGAAAAGTGACAATGCTTGCGGATTGTGCAAAAAACTACAAAACAGAATGGAACAGAATCACATATTCACATTTACATATTTGTGGGAGGAAAAAAAAAGAAATTTTAAAAGACACCACACAACAGTAAATTGGTACAGTAAGTTAGTCCCTGGTGAGATATGAGTTTACAGTCCCAATGGCCTCTGGGAAGCAACTCCTTCTCATCCTCTCCGTTTTCACAGCATGGCAACGGAGGCGTTTGCCTGACCGTAGCAGCTGAAACAGTCTGTTGCTGGGGTGGAAGGGGTCCCCCATGATCTTGTTGGCTCAGGATTTGCACCTTATGATGTATATTTCCTGCAGAGGGGCGAGTGTAGTTCCCATAGTGCGTTCGGCCGAACGCACTACTCTCTGCAGAGCCTTCTTGTCCTGGGCAGAGCAGTTCCCAAACCAAATCGTGATGTTTCCAGACAAGATGCTGTCCACAGCCGCTGAGTAGAAGCACTGGAGGATCCTCAGAGACACTCTGAATCCCCAGAACCAGGCCCACAGTTTAAGAATAAGTGGTAAGTTGTGAGTCTGTGGAATTCTCTGCCTCAGAGGGCGGTGGAGGCCGGTTCTCTGGATACTTTCAAGTGAGAGCTAGATACGGGTCTTAAACATAGCGGAGTCAGGGGATATGGGGTGAAGGCAGGAACGGAGCACAGATTGTGGATGATCAGCAATGATCATGTTGAATGGTGGTGCTGGCTCGAAGGGCCGAATGGCCTACTCCTGCACCTATTGTCTTTTGTCTATTGTCTATTGTCTAAAGTATATGGATAGGATAGGTTCCGAGGGATTAGGGCTAAATGCTGGCATATGGGACGTGTAGATGAGGCATGTTGGTCGATGTTGGCAAGTTGGAACAAAGGGCCAGTTTCCACACTGTATGACTATGACTCTCCCAGTCCGAGCTCCCTCTCTCACCTCAGCCTTGATACTATCCGTTGCTGAATGTTCCTGTAACATTTCACCAGTTGTTGTCTCTGCCTCAGACATGGAGAGCCATTGTTCTCAGTTAGTGAGCTTCCTAAAACAAACAAAACATTACTAAGAAGCATCATTGGACAGAGGGCTCTGGCTACTGGATCTATAATGGACAGAGGATGTTGAAGAACAACAACTGGACACATCAAGACAACATCACGAGGCAATACAACGCATCTTCTATAATTGGAATGGATGATTATATTTGAAGTGGCCACCACCGAACAGTCCAATCCAACCAACCATACCAAGTCCACACTTAAAAATGACACCAGCCCCTCCCACCCCTCTTCATCTAATCCCAGTACACTGAGCTTCTATTGCAGTCACCACATTTAGTTTCCCAGCATGCCTTTGAATACTTGCACACAAGGGGGTAACCACTTTCGGTCGCCTCCTACACGGAGAGGCGACTTTTTCCATGTCACCACCCTCGCAGCCTAACACCATGGATTGGAGCGGCCTTTCCAGAAGTCCCGGCATTTCATCAGCGGGCACAGCTTGGACTTTTTATCGCGGAGCGGGCGAGCACTCGCCGGGGGTCGCCACAAGGGAGTGATTCGATTGCTGGCCCGCGGACTGTTACATCCTGAAGCCGCAGTCTGCGGAGCTTCTAGCTGCGGGCGAGGCATCCGAAGCTGGGATCCCTCGTCGAGGATCCCCAGAGAAGAGCTCTGACCGCCAGCCTGACCCACCCCCCCCCCACCCACCTCACCCAACCCAGCATCGGATTTAAATTTAAATTTGTGTTGCACCATGCTATTGTTGTAAGAATTCGGTAAAGGGTGTCCATGTCTTAAGAAATTGATCTGGTTTTTCCGCCATGACAAGCCTAATGTTTTTCAAATGTAGTGTCTCGGACATGTCTGTGATCCACATCTTCACTGTAGGGACTGTTGTCTGTTTCCAAAATTTGAGTATTAATATTTTCGCCATTATCAGGCCATAGTTAAGGAAACGTCTTTGAAATATCGTTAGCTCACAACAGGCCTCTGACATACCTAGTGTGATCAGTTTTATAACGGGATCCAATTTAGTTTTAAGTATTTTGGAAAAAATATCAAAAATTCCCCTCCAGAAGTTTTGTAATTTTGTGCAGGAAACAAAAGAATGGGTTATAGTCCCATTGTGCAAACGCCTTTTCTAAAGTAGACGGTTTAAACGAGGGATTATTGGCGATTGGTAAGAAGAGAGAGAAATTTCTCAATTTAAGGGTTGATTTCAACTGTTTACTCCAGAAATATAATGGGCAGAAAATACAACAGCCCTTAACAGCCGAGACACCACTGGCATTGTTGGTATCTTTAATTTCAGGTTTATCTAGAGAACTGAATTTCTGGCCATTGGAGGTTTAAAAATTATGGAGAATACTGCAAAGAGGGGGAGAGATGGGATTGAAAATCAACATGAGAACATGGAGACTGACCTCATCAGAGAGGAGCTAGTGGAATGAGATGGTGCAAACTGTGAAACAGGGATCATCACAGTTATTCCCTCAAGCTTCCCCGGATACTCTGTTTGTCAGTGTCGCTCACCACCTCTCACCTTTGCTTGTTCCCCCATATTCCCCACCTCAACTCCGACAGCTGGCCTGCAGCCGATAACATCCTGAAGCCACAGTCTGCGCAGCTTCTAGCCGCGGGCACGGCGTGGACTTACCATCCGGAGCGCGATTCCACGCCGGGGAAGAGCTCCGACCGCCAACCTGCGGCCTACAACATCCTGAAGCCGCGGTCTCCGGTAAGAAAGCGACGATTCGGGACCTCCAAGCCACGGAGTGTGTTTGACCATCCCAATGAGAGGGCCTGTACATCCGGCCGTCCGTAGCAGCGACTGCCGAGGTTTATGACCCCGACCACGGGTGAACAAGGAGGAGGACTGACTCAACTTTGTGCCTTCCACCACAGTGAAGAATGCTGTGGTGGATGTTTGTGTTAAATCTTATTGTGTATTGTGTGTTCTTTTGTAATTGTACCGCTGCTGACAAGTTCATTTCACTGCACCTTCGGGTGCTTGTGACAAATAAAATTGAATATTGACTATTGACACATACACGAACCTCTCCAGTGGATCTGCAATGTATGTGGAGGATTGGAAAGTAAACTTTCACAGGACAATCGCTGTGCCAGACTTTGGTCTCTGCTCCAGATCAGTAAGGAGTCGACAGCACATGGGGTCTGGGCAGCTGAAGACAAAGCCGTGAATTGTGAAGCTGTTAAATTTGTGGATAACAGGTCAGAATTAGAGTGGCCGAGAGAGGCAACCACTGAAAGTAATGGTGGGGGATATGTGATAGGAAAGGGCAAGGCCATGGAGGGCATTTATAACCAGGTTTTGAATTTTATGACCAGGATTAGCAGTCACAGGTGAACCAGATTGGTGCAAATTGGGAAATATGAAAAATTCTGCCTGTGACTTCAATCTGTCATGAATAAACTGTTTCCATTTCTCCCCCCTTTCACTGCCCACTATCACCCTCTCTCTGCAACCTAAACACTTCATTCTTCTGCCCTTCTATTGACTAGTTTGTCTCTCTCACACGGTGTCTCTCCAGCTGTTGTCACTTTTATGCCTCCTTCTCCCTTCACTTCCCTTTGGACAAACGCTCTCTCGTTCCTCATTTCCATCATTTGCTCAGTTTGCCATTGGAAGACAGAAACATAGACAAATAGTTGCAGGAATAGGTCCTTCGGCCCTTCGAGCCAGCACTACCATTCAATATGATTATCTAAAATAGTAAGATTAAAGGAGTTTTAGGAGGAGTTGCGATGAGCGATTACGTGAAGAAGGCCGTCAGCACGCATGCTCGTCAACTTTCAAAGCAGCGGTGTGAAATCACATAACATTTGTTGAACAGAATATAGTAAGATTTGAGAGAATTAGAACGACCAAGTGATCTTTATGATACGAGGGTTGGGTGCGGAGGGCACGTAATTGCTCATCGTAACTCCTCATAAAACAAAGATCAAACTTCAAACTGGTAAGTTCTCGTTTAATCTTACTATTTTACTTTGGAGTCACGTGAGTGACTACGTGAAGATTTTAAAGCTCTGTGATTTCATGCCGTGAAAACGAGTCCACACAAGCACAACTGCATCAGTTGACCACAGATAAGGGAAACATTCATAATGCATACAGACATGACATAGATTTAAAACATGCTGATGCTTTTTAATGAACAAATAATAATAATAGTAACCCCACTCTTATAGGAGGAAACTATAAAATAGAACCTAAAATAGAGTTGGCAAATACCCCCGGTCTGGCAATGGGTTATTATAAAATATTTGGAAAGCTCATTCGTTAGACCATCCTGCAGCCGCTAGCCTGCAGCCTGCAGTACGTCCAGCAGAACGTACATATCAGTTGCTGCTGATGTTGTAGCAGCCCTGGTGGTGTGAGATTTGAAAATATTAGTATCTTTTTTTTTCTTTTTTTTTTAAATATTGTATTTATTAGAAGTAAGTACATTACATTTTGATGGTACCTTTTTACAGGTTGCCAGAATTATTAAAATATTCTCTAATTGCCTCTGTTGATGGCAATTCTCTATTAAGAATACTATTATATAAATATGATATTAATTGTTGTGAGTCCGCCTTAATATTCATTGCTTCTTCCAGTGGGTCTATCATTATGCTCTGTAGTCTTGGTATATATTTTTTTATAAAGTCACATATCTGTAAATATTTAAAGTATTGGTTATTATTCAGATTAAATTTTGATTTTAATTGTTGAAATGATAATAAATTTCCCATTTCATACATGTCACCCACCTTTTTAATTCCCAATCTTTCCCATTGTCAATATGTTTTATCCATAAAAGATGGTTTAAATACCGGATTATTCACTATTGGTGTTAATGATGATAAGTTTCTTAATTTTAAAGTTAATTTTATTTGTTTCCAAATACGAATTATATTGTGTATAATTGGATTCTTCTTATATAATGTATTATTCAATTTTATCGGGGAGAAGAGAATTGCTCCTAAATCGTACGGAAAACAATCCTCTTTCTCCATTCTTATCCATTCCATCTGTTGAGAAGGGCAGTCCAACCAATAAATGATATTCTTAATAGGCACTGCCCAATAATAATATAAAAAATTAGGCAGTGCAATTCCCCCTACATCTTTAGGTTTACACAAATGATTTCTTTTAATTCTATGTGCTTTGTAGTCCCAAATAAAATTAGTAATATTAGAGTCTAGTTTAAAAAAAAAATATTTTGTTATATATATTGGTATGGATTGAAATAAATATATTATTTGTGGTAGAACTATCATTTTATAGCATTTATTCTGCCAATTAATGATAGTTGGAGCGTTTTCCAAAATTTAATCAGAGCGTTCAATTTATTTAATAAAGGACTAAAATTAGCATTAAATAATGATTTATATCTCCTAGTAACTTGAATACCTAAATACTTAAATTTTTCCATTGCAATTTTAAATGGAAATTTTAATAGATGATTCGCTTTCTGGGGTAGTAATGACATAATTTCACTTTTATTCCAATTTATTCTATATCCAGAAAAAGAGCCAAATTCCTCTATTAGGTTTAGTAAATTCGGGATACTCGTTTCTGAATTTCTAATATATAAAAGTATATCATCCGCATATAATGAAATTTTGTTATTAGAGTCCTTAGTATTATATCCCTGAATATTTGAATGTGTTCTTATCCTTTCAGCCAAAGGCTCTATCATAAGGGCAAATAGCAGGGGTGATAAAACACATCCCTGCCTATTGCCCCGTGATAATTGGAATATTGGAGACAACATATTATTAGTTAATATTCTTGCCATTGGTTTATCATATAATAATTTCACCCATCTAATAAAATTATCTCCCATATTAAATTTTTGGAGTACTATGTATAAATACTGCCACTCTACCTGATCAAATGCTTTCTCTGCATCCAAAGATATAACTGATAAGTCTTCCTTTTCCACTTTATGTGAATACATTATATTAAAAGCCGTCTCAAATTATTAAATTATTGTCTTTTAGGTTTACACCCCGTTTGGTCCGGGTTTATCAATTTATTAATATATTTACTCAATCTTCTTGCTAAAATGTTTTGATCTGTGATTAAAAGTGATATAGCTCTATACGAGCCCGGATCTTCTAGATCTTTATCTTTTTTTGGTATAAGCGTAATTGTAGATTCTGCTAAAGTTTCTGGTAATTTCTTTTCGGTAAAAGCATAAGTATATAATGTAAGTAATCGTGGGACCATTAACTCCTGAAATCTTTTATAGAATTCATTATTAAAACCATCTGGCCCGGGTGTCTTCCCATTTTTCAGTTCTTTTATTGTTTCTCTTATTTCTTCACTTGTGATCTGAGCTCCTAATTCCTCTTGTTCTAAGATATCCAATTTTGGCAAATTACAATTATCTAAAATATTTATAAATTTATTGTCTTCTATTTTAGTTTTAGATGTATATAAATTTTGATAAAATTGAGCGAACCTTTTATTAATGTCCTTAGGTAAAGTTAATACTTCCCCGTTCTCTGATTTAATATTTGTTTTTTCCTTTTCTTGCTTCTTCAATTGTCGTGCTAGAAGTTTATGTCGTTTATCCCCAAATTCAAACTGTACTTGTTTTGTGATCTGAAATAATCTTATTATTCTTGCCGATAATATTCGATTAAGTTTAAATTTCAATAATGTAATCTTATTATGTTTATCTATAGTTGGGTCTTTTGCGTTACCTAATTCTAATAATTTAATTTCCTTTTCTAACGTCCATTGTTCTGCCCTGTTTTTTTATTTAGAAAACTTTGATACAAAATTATAACTCCACGGATGAATGCCTTAAAAGATTCCCATAATAGAGATGGTGAAATACCTGGTGTCTCGTCTGTCTCAAAAAAAAAATTAATTTGCTGTATTAAATACTCGTAACCTTGTGAGTCATTAGCTATTTGTGTGTTAAATCTCCAAAAAGATTTTATACCTGGCATTCCCTCAAGTTTTAAAGTAAAAGTCAACGGGGAGTGATCAGAAATAATACTATTGTGGTATTTAGGATTAATCGTATATGGTATTAATTTTGTATCAACTAAGAAATAATCAATTCTTGAATAAGTTTTGTGTACTGATGAGTAGAACGTGTATTCCCTTCCAGTTGGATTAGCTATTCTCCATACATCTGTTATATTAGTGTTTTTTATATATGTGTTTAAGAATTCACTAGACTTGGATTTGACACTCCCCTTCCTTAATTTTATTGATTTGTCTAAGTAGGAATCTATAACAGTTAAAATCCCACCCTAGTATTACAATTTGAAAATTATACTCATCTATTATATCCATAATTTTCTTTAAAAATTGGGGGTTATCAAAATTTGGAGCATAAATATTTATCAGAGTCAGTGGTATAGAATAAATTACTCCCGCCACTATCGTGTACCTTCCTTCTTTATCAGATATAGTGTTCTTTAATATAAATGGTATACCTTTCCGAATAATAATAGCCGTTCCTCTAGCTTTAGCAGTAAATGACGAGTGATAAGTTTGGCCTATCCAGTTTGCCCTTAGTCTCATCTGTGTTTGTAGTTTCATATGCGTCTCTTGCAGAAAAGCTATGTCCACATTTAAAGATTTTAACTGGGCCATAATCTTGCCCCTTTTAATTGGATCATTCACACCCCTAATATTCCAACTACAGAATGTGAATCCTCCATTCTTTTTTTCCTTGTTATCCTGCATTGTAAATAGGTTTTTGGTAATTTTGCTTCATGTGGTGTAGTTAAGTACCTCAGGCTTTTGGGTATGTGTGTATCATCCCATACTTCTGACGTCATTTTACCTCTCCTCTGTATATTGAACCTCCATAAGAAAAAGAGAAAAGTGTGTTGAGAAATAGTGAAGAAAGAAAGAAAAATTATTAGATAAGCCACATAAAAGTAAATACAAAAAAAAAAAGTGAGTTTAAGGTATCAAAAAGGTGATACCCTAAATACAAGAAGCCATCTATGATGGCCAAAAATTGATTGACCTCCGTAGATGGAATTATACATTGAGTTCAGCCCCCTAAATACAATGTCATTTATGACTACATTCCGTTTCATCTAAATATATATTAATATATCTAAAAAAAAAATTTAAAAAAAAATTTCATTAGCAAAAATTTATCTGGTCAGGCTGAATAAAACAGAAAAAAAAGTTTCAACAATAGAAATTATCATCGTCATCTTTACTTTTTCAAATATTCTCTTATTTACCCCAATTTTAAACCTTCTATGTTACTTGCTCGGTATCACAGAGTCGTGGAATTGCAAAACATAAAAACACATGCCCTGTCCCTGTCCAAATATATTAATCTGTCCCTTAATTACCAGCCTGTTTCAAGGGTTAAATTTCTTATCTTAAATACAACCGTCTTCCAACCCAAACCTCTGGAACTTTTCCAAATTATTAACGCCTCTTTCTTCACACAGGTTTATGATGTTATAATATTCTTATACCCCTTTTCATTCATTGTAGTGTGTTAGTGTACATCCTAAATTATATTTCATTTCTTTTCAGCCTTATTAACATTATATATATGTTAATAATAATCATCTCTATAGGCCACTTATCCCCCAAAATCCATTAGATTAATACATTGGTTAATCCTATTAGTATAATATTAATATAATAGCATAACCATTAATTAGTAATATTAAGTTTAAATAGTTAGTGAATTCTTTACATTACATATATATTGTATTAATTAAAACATTACTTAAGTCCATAATTTCCTTTGATTTTCTTTCAAATCTGATCGCGTTACTTCAAAATGTTCTCCTTTCAATTATTTCTCTTCCCCTTATCTGTTCAAGGTTGAAACCAGGGCTTGGTCGTTGAATACACATTCCTGACAGATAAGCCTGTCTGGTTAATGTCTAGAGCAGTTCCACCATCTTAATTACAGCACAGTTTTCCATTAAAAAGTTTAATCATCAACCCTCACTTTTCTTTTTTCTATTTTCTTTACAATTTCTTGTGCGTAATTAAATGCCGAATCCGGATCCGTGAAAGTGCGTTGAGTAGAGTTGTAAGTAATCTTCATCTTCGCCGGGTACAGAAAATATTAGTATCTACTCCTGCATAAGCCAAAACCCTGTTTAACCACCTGGAGATGGTCTGAACTGATACCTTCTTATGAGTTTTTTTGTAACTAACAAACATTGCTAGTATCAGAGCCTCTAAGGCTCTAGGTGACCTTGACGTATTGTTGTAAATGTGTGACCACACATAACCGAAGGTCCATGGGGTATGCCATGAAAACTAGTTTGAGACCTGACGCCCCTGGGCTGCTCAGTTTAACTAAATCATAAACATAAAATATTATATTATTTGCAGATGTAACCATCCTGTCCAGTCGCAATTTATGTAGTGACTGGACCCGTTGCACTGTGACCTGCGCCATGAGGATAACTACCTTATGAGAGCCGCGCCAAAGATAAGGATGTAGCTGGAGCCCCCTGGTGAAGTAGTGTTAACACAATGCCATATCCCATACTTCCGTGTACTTGTGCCTGGGAGAACTTGTGTTAAAGATATCCTTTATAAACTGGATATCAGTGGGTCCCGCTGGCTGCAGCAAATATGATGAGAAGGCACGTTGGGCACCGTTAATGGCACTATAACTTAATTTATTGTCAAAGACCTATTTGAAAATGAACTCCAAGACGTCAGTTATCTGTGCCGTATTATATGTAACATAGCATTTAAACAAAATGCTTCCCATCTCCTGAAGAGGAAAAGTACTGCTTTTTGGTGCTATCCCTGCACTCTGCAGTGAGCAAACACATGGATCGGTCTGACAACCCGAGCCGCAGGAGCAGTCTTCTCAGAGTCTGCAAGTCAATGAATTGATTTTATCATGCAGAGGCTGGTTTCCCGAGTCACAGGCTGAACCAGCAAAGTTTTATATTTAGAATAACCATATAAGGTTCTATTATTACTCCCAACATAAGCGGGAACCATGGCTGCATAGGCCAGTCAGACAGTACGAAAAAACCTGAAGGGGGATCTTGCTGAATTTATTGCAAGACCCGACCGATGAGGCAAAATGGAGGAAAGACATAAAAGAACATTCCTCCCCTGTGTAGCGAGAATGTATCTCTCGCCACTGTTATGCCACATATTTTTGCAACCGGTGAATGAGCCTGGATGCAAACATATCAATATTCGGTGTTCCATCGAGTCATAATGTCATAAAATACTTTGTGATCCAACATCCATTCTGTGTTGTCATTGATTTTACGTGATGATACACCAGCGCCAAATGAGGTTAGGTAAATTATCACAGGATACTTTGACTTGATTGCACCCATGTGACTAACATATAAGCCACCCCCACAGTGTATCAACTTGGAATTGAGCATGCAGATTATGCATATTCGCACAATAACCCTTTAACCCATAGAATGCACCTAGTGTCTATAGGTAGTTGATACCAATAACTGAAGAATTGGTAACTCATGCAAATCCCATCCGCCTCCATAACTAGAGATGGCATTCGTAATTTTCCATCTTTGAGCACGAGCATCAGTTTGTAATATAACTGAATATTTACTGACCAAAACTACTGGAGCAATGCTGAATAATGTTTGTCCACCATTGTGACTTTGGTAGCTTCAGCTGTTAATAGCATAGGTCTGTTAACAATGACCTACATGGCACTTGAGAGGTTACTACTTTGCACGTTGTAAGTTCTGATAATGCAAAGGCCCAACTTGCACAGCTGAAACACAGCTACTATATTGCCAATTACACTTCATAACAACAAGGTTGTTACAGGCTTCTATTAATACCAATCTCTTGCCCCAGGGCAGAGTCACAGACAAATTAATAGTTAAAGTTAAATCCCAATAATCAATAACTCGTTGGTATCAACTTAAATTGAATGAGGGACCCCAATTTCTCAAATATAGTTTGTGGCTGAAACAGTTGATTTTCGCAAAATACAGCGTTTAAAATATTATCCAGTTAAGCCATAACAAGTGTTTTTGAGGTCTGAGCAGTCCAAGCACCGGTTTTAATAATTTGGTAAATAACCTGGGAGCTGGTTAGCCCATTTTGCAACGCTTTAAACTGTTATCATTGCCCCATCCAGATAAATTTCAAATGTCTCCGGTGATCCCTGTCAATGGGAACTTAATAGTATGTATCTTTGAGATTGATGCATGCCATAAAGATCCTATGGAAATCAGTTGTTAGACAGTAACGAAGTTTCCTATTCTGAAAAGTCTATACTGCACATGCGAGTTAAATCAAGGTTGAACCGACATCCTCCATCTTTCACAATGAACAGGCCACGCCTGCCATAATTCCGTGCCTGCCTCGAACGACAACTCTGGCCAGAATCCCGAGCATGTCTCGAAAAGCAATCCTGGCCATAATACTGAGCCTGCCTCGAAAGACAACTCTGGCCATAATTCTGAGCCTGCCTCAAAAGGCAACTCTTGCCATATTTCTGAGCTTGTCTCGAAAGGCAATCCTGGCCATAACACTGAGCCTGCCTCGAAAGACAACTCTGGCCCCAATTCCAAGCCTGCTTGGAACCCTTGTATACTGTGCAGTATAAACTAATCACATGTTATCATTTTAGTTTATAAACGGATCTGAATCTCATGTAATCATTGTCACTTGTACAAAAAACAAGTGTAAATATTACCAACTTGTAAATGGTCCACATACCCCATGTTTCAGAAGAACCAGACCCACCTACCTCCATGGTTACCGGTGGTCTTATGGTAAGCCCAAAGGCCCCTGATGCGGGTTCTATTTCCGTGCTTGATTGGAGAGTAGGACTGGTATGGTGTGTGGATTCCATATTTTTCCTGAGACCGGCTTGGGCCTTGGCCTGAAAGACCTCTGCCCAACTTTCAAGCTGCCACCAGCTTCAGTGAACCGCTTACTACCGATGAAGGCATGGGGTGTGTCGTCGCCGAAACGATGAAGCTTTGCTCGTCGTTAGTACCTTGATTAGTTCGACATCTTTTGCTTCCTCATCCAGGTCTTACCTGTTGGATTGGTCTAACCTGAAGAGAAGATTCGGCGGCTGGTTTCATTTCCTGGATTTCATGCCCCCTCCAATGTCACCCCTGATAGCGCTGTTCACTGCCGGCACTTGTAGCGTGAGGGGAACTCTGGCCCCTTCCGGGTTTTCTGCCAACGGCTGGAAACCAACTCTTCCGGCAGCAACACCTTCGTTTGCGAGGATTCCCTTGAAGCCATACGCATGTGCTCCAGTATGTTCCACGGACATACTTTCGAATTTGAAGTCAGTTACACACTGACCACTCGCATTCCCTTCCACAGAAAGGGAGATTCGTAGGCAGCCCTGAAATAGGTGCTGCCGCAGGCCCCTGAGGATACCTGCGCTGATATGGCCCCTCCTACGGACCTATATCAGGATGGAGCATCAAATTTGTGGGATAAACGCCCGAGGGCGCTATCCATGCTCCATCTGGGTTAAACATCCGAGGACGAACCCAGGTATGTCGGAGGGGAACCCTCCTGGCCTGACTCGTCCGAGTCCATAGGCCTATCCGACTTATTCTTGGATTTATCCCCTATCTGGGGAACCACAGCGGTTTGGGAGGCGCTGACCGCACTGTCAGCGACTCGGGTGGCGAAACCAAATTACTTTTGGCTTTACCCCCTTTCTGGGGAACCACAGCAGTCTGGGAGTCGCTGACCACATTGTCAGCGACTTGGGTAGCGAACCCGACGGCCGTCGGCTACCCGCGCTTCCGCGGTCCGGACCAGGATCTCCCCACGGTCCATAACCGGTTTCCCCGCGACCCGTCCGGACTTCGCCCCGAAATTATCCAGCAGGAAAAACTCTGTAAGAAGAGATTCCTGCAAGAAAGAACAGAACCTGGAAATAAGTTCAAAACTTACCTGCAGGTTTGAAACTTACCGCTGGAGCAGCGACACGCCTGCCAGCCAGTCGTTGTGCAATGCGTCAGACATATTGACGCGCATGCGTGCTGACGGCCTTCTTCACGTAGTCACTCACGTGACTCCGAAGTAAAATCAGTACCCCGTTCCTGCATTTTCCCCATATCCCTTTATTCCTTTAACCCGAAAAGCTAAATCTAACTCTCAATTGAAAACATCCAGTGAATTGGCCTCCACTGCCTTCGGTTGCAGAGAATTCCACAGATTCACAGATTCACAACTCTCTGGGTGAAAACGTTTTTCCTCATCTTAGTCCTCAATGATCTAACCCTTATTCTTAAACTGTGACCCCTGGTTCTGGACCCCCCAACATCGGGAACATTTTTCTTCCATTTTGCCTGTCCAAACCTTTAAGAATTTTATATGTTTCTATAAGATATCCTCTCATCCTTCTAAATTCCAGTGAATGCAAGCCCAGTCGACCCATTCTTTCATTCTTTGCTTTCATGCCTTGCTCTCATTGAGCTGCCATTATAAACATGATAACAGCACAGGGGAGAATTGACCAGTGGAACGTTTGCATTGGAACCGCAATGTCCAGAAATTCAAACTACCTTGACAACTCTCTTTGCCTCCCTCTCTCCCCACTCCACTAACTCCCATTGTTTCTTGTTTTCATCTGTGGCTTAATTTGCATCTGTGGCCTTTCACAAAATGTTGCCTGATATGAAAAGTGGTTTATTTTCAGTCTGTTTATTTCCCCCACAGTCTATTTATGTTCCCCCACATTCCCCACCCCAATTTACCACCTACTCCCTTGTCGAATTTCTGCTCAGTTTGCATCCTTCCTTTCACCAATGTTACCTGCGTTCCAGAAATATAAAATACCCTGTTCTACTTACTATAGTCTTTAAAATGGTCCCAACCCATCGCTTTCAATTCCTTCAATAGATTCTGTCTGACCCATTGAGTTACTCTGGCACTTTGTGTTTAGCTCAAGATTCCAGCATCTGCAGTTCCCTGTTCCTCATTCTCACTTTGCCAGCTTACTGTTACAAGTGGGATAATTGAACAGGGCAGAATGGACCAGTGCATGTGTTTCTATTTGACCTGCAATGGCCACAGAAGAGAAGGTGAATTGTTTATGTCTCTCCATAGAAACAGGCCGCACTGCCCAACAGCTCCTTGACACATTTTACACTCCATATCAACCTTCTGTGACATGGCAGCTTTTGGACACTCAATTGTGTGGTGGAACTACAGTACAGAGGACACTGGAAAACAAACGTTTGTGTGGTGGAACTACAGTACAGGGGACACTGGAAAACGAACGTCCACAAATTCATTTGTTTTGCATCGGTGTTGGTGATCAAGAACTATAATGAGCAGTCAACACATGGGGCCTTGGCAGCTGCAAAACTGTCAAGACTGAGAATGTTGCTGGGACTGGAGGGTATGAGATATAAGGAGAGAATGGGTAGGCTGAGTCTATTTTCCCTGGAGTGAAAGAAAAACCTGAGCTTTAGCGGTTTATAAAAACATGAGGGGTATAACAAAGATGTATGGTCCCAACCTCTTTCCCCAGATAAAGGGAATAGGTTCAAGAAAGGACATATTTTTCACAGAGTGTGGATAGTGTAAGGAACATGTAGCCTGAGCAAGTGGTGGAGGCATGTACAATTACCACACAACAGTAAATTGGTACAGTAAGTTAGTCCCTGGTGAGATAGGAGTTTACAGTCCCAATGGCCTCTGGGAAGAAACTCCTTCTCATCCTCTCCGTTTTCACAGGTGTTTGCCTGACCGTAGCAGCTGGAACCGTCCGTTGCTGGGGTGGAAGGGGTCCCCCATGATCTTGTTGGCTCTGGATCTGCACCTTCTGATGTATAGTTCCTGCAGGGGGGCGAGTGTAGTTCCCATAGTGCGTTCGGCCGAACGCACTACTCTCTGCAGAGCCTTCTTGTCCTGGGCAGAGCAGTTCCCAAACCAAATCGTGATGTTTCTGGACAAGATGCTGTCCACAGCCGCTGAGTAGAAGCACTGGAAGATCCTCAGAGACACTCTGAATCCCCAGAACTAGGGCCACAGTTTAAGAATAAGTGGTAAGCCATTTAGAACAGAGATGGGGAAACACTTTTTCACACAGAGAGTTGTGAGTCTGTGGAATTCTCTGCCTCAGAGGGTGGTGGAGGCCGGTTCTCTGGTTACTTTCAAGAGAGAGCTAGGTAGGGTTTTTAAACATAGCTCTCAGGGGATATGGGGAGAAGGCAGGAACGGGGCACTGATTGTGGCTGGTTCGATGGGCTGAATGGCCTACTCCTGCACCTATTGTCTTTTGTCTATTGTCTATTGTATAAAGTACATGGATAGGATAGGTTCAGAGGGATAAGGGCTAAATGCTGGCATATGGGACGTGTAGATGAGGCATGTTGGTCGGTGTTGGCAAGTTGGACCAAAGGGCCTGTTTCCACACTGTATGACTCTATGACTCTCCCAGTCCGAGCTCCCTCTCTCACCTCAGCCTTGATACTACCCGTTGCTGAATGTTCCTGTAACATTTCACCAGTTGTTGTCTCTGCCTCAGACATGGAGAGCCATTGTTCTCAGTAAGTGAGCTTCCTAAAACAAACAAAACATTACTAAGAAGCATCATTGGACAGAGGGCTCTGCCTACTGGATCTATAATGGACAGAGGATGTTGAAGAACATCAACTGGACACATCCATACAACATCACGAGGCAATACAACGCATCTTCTATAATTGGAATGGATGATTATATTTGAAGTGGCCACCACCGAACAGTCCAATCCAACCAACCATACCAAGTCCACGCTTAAAAATGACACCAGCCCCTCCCACCCCTCTTCATCTAATCCCAGTACACTGAGCTTCTATTGCAGTCCCCACATTTAGTTTCCCAGCATGCCTTTGAATACTTGCACTCAAGGGGGTAACCACTTTCGGTCGCCTCCTCCACGGAGAGGCGACTTTTTCCATGTCACCACCATCGCGGCCTAACACCATGGATTGGAACGGCCTTTCCCGAAGTCGAGCCCGGAGTTTCATCAGCGGGCACAGCGTGGACTTTTCGTCGCGGAGCGGGCGAGCCCTCGCCGGGGGTCGCCACAAGGGAGTGATTTGATTGCTGGCCC
Source organism: Malacoraja senta (assembly GCA_038087875.1). Lineage (NCBI taxonomy): Eukaryota > Metazoa > Chordata > Chondrichthyes > Rajiformes > Rajidae > Malacoraja > Malacoraja senta. The sequence goes on from JAXLNO010004458.1 coordinate 81,545, forward strand.
GCGGACGGTTACATCCTGAAGCCGCAGTTTGCGGAGCTTCTAGCCACGGGCGCGGCATGGACTTACCATCCGGAGCGCGATTCCACGCCGGGGAAGAGCTCCGACCGCCAGCCTGCGGCCTACAACATCCTGAAGCCGCGGTCTCCGGTAAGAAAGCGCCTATTCGTGACCTTCAAGCCACAGAGTGTGTTTGACAATCCCGATGAGAGGGCCTGTACATCCGGCCGTCCGTAGCGGCGACTGCCGAGGTTTATGACCCCGACCACGGTGAACAAGGAGGAGGACTGACTCAACTTTGTACCTTCCACCACAGTGAAGAATGCTGTGGTGGATGTTTGTGTTAAATCTTATTGTGTATTGTGTGTTCTTTTTTAATTGTACCGCTGCTGACAAGTTCATTTCACTGCACCTTGGGGTGAATGTGACGAATAAAATTGACTATTGACTATTGACACATACACGAACCTCTCCACTGGATCTGCAATGTATGTGGAGGATTGGAAAGTAAACTTTCACAGGACAATCACTGTGCCAGACTTTGGTCTCTGCTCCAGATCAGTAAGGAGTCGACAGCACATGGGGTCTGGGCAGCTGAAGACAAAGCCGTGAATTGTGAAGCTGTTACATTTGTGGATAACAGGTCAGAATTAGAGTGGCCGAGAGAGGCAACCACTGAAAGTAATGGTGGGGGATATGCGATAGGAAAGGGCAAGGCCATGGAGGGCATTTATAACCAGGTTTTGAATTTTATGACCAGGATTAGCAGTCACAGGTGAACCAGATTGGTGCAAATTGGGAAATATGAAAAATTCTGCCTGTGACTTCAATCTGTCATGAATAAACTGTTTCCATTTCTCCCCCCTTTCACTGCCCACTATCACCCTCTCTCTGCAACCTAAACACTTCATTCTTCTGTTTGTTTATTTATTGATTTATTCTTATTATTTCTTCTTCTTTGGTTTCAACACGAGTTGATATAAATAAAATGTACTTACTTACTTACTTCTGGCCGTCTATTGATTAGTTTCTCTCTCTCACACGGTGTCTCTCCAGCTGTTGTCACTTTCATGCCTCCTTCTCCCTTCACTCCCCTTTGGACAATCCCTCTCTCGTTCACCATTTCCATCTTTTACTCAGTTTGACATTGGAAGATAGAAACATAGACAAATAGGTGCAGGAGTAGGCCATTCGGCTCTTAGAGCCAGCACTACCATTCAATATGATCATCTAAAATCAGTACCCTGTTCCTCCTTTTTCCCATATCCCTTTATTCCTTTAACCCGAAGAGCTAAATCTAACTCTCTCTTGAAAACATCCAGTGAATTGGCCTCCACTGCCTTCGGTGGTAGAGAATTCCACAGATTCACAACTCACTGTGTGAAAAAGTTTTTCCTCATCTTAGTCCTCAATGGTCTACCCATTATTCTTAAACTGTGACCCCTGGTTCTGGACCCCCCCAACATCGGGAACATTTTTCTTCCATCTTGCCTGTCCAAACCTTTAAGAATTTTATATGTTTCTATAAGATGCCCTCTCATCCTTCTAAATTCCAGTGAATGCAAGCCCAGTCGACCCATTCTTTCATTATTTGCTTTCATGCCTTGTTCTCATTGAGCTGCCATTATAAACATGATAGGTACACAAAAATGCTGGAGAAACTCAGCGGGTGCAGCAGCATCTATGGAGCGAAGGAAATAGGCAACGTTTCGGGCCGAAACCCTTCTTCAGACTGATAGGGGTTGGGGAGAAGAAAGGAAAAAAGGCGGAGGAGGAGCCCGAGGGCTGGGGAAGGGGAGGAGACAACCAGAGGGCTGATGAAGGGGAGGGGACAGCAAGGGCTAGCAGAATTGGGAGAATCCTTATAAACATGATAACAGCACAGGGGAGAATTGATGTCCAGAAATTCAAACTACCTTGACAACCCTCTTTGCCTCCCTCTCTCCTCACTCCACTAACTCCCATTGTTTCTTGTTTTCATCTGTGGCTTAATTTGAATATGTGGCCATTCACAAAATGTTACATGTGCCTGATATGAAAAGTACTATATTTTCAGTCCGTTTATTTCCTGTTACAAACAGGATTGCACGAATGGTGGTGAATTAATATGCAGCTTCTGTTAGAAATGTAATGATGGCTGATCTGAACTTGGTGCACGTCCGCTCAAACTGTCCTGCAAACTTTGTTCACTCCTCACAACCACCCCCCCCCCTGCACCCCCCCCCCCACTCTACATTCCACAAAGTTTCTTGTTTCCTTCTCACTCAATTAGCATCTGAGCCCTTTCATCAAAGGTTACCTGTTTCCCTGGTGCGAAAAATCCTTTGTTCTCAGTCTATGGATTTCCTGTTAAAAACACGGGTGATAGAGCAAGGTAGAGTTAACCCATCAGTATTGTAATGGCTGCATAAACAAGGGTGAATTGTATGGAAGTTACTGCACAGGAACAGGCCATTCAGCCTAACAACTGTGACATGTTTGATACTGCATACCAGCGTCCTGCAACATACAGCACTGTGCACTCATCTGTGTAGTGGGACAACAGTGAACAGAGAGGACTGGAAAAGGAACATCCACAGAATCATTCCTTGTTCATGAAAAATGCGTCAGCATTGAACATTGTTTTCTGTACTCCAGAAATTTATATTTTTATTTTTTATTTTTTTAAATTGGAAGCATTTGTACAGAGATAAAACATTCGGCGTGTAAAATTATACAATTATTGTACAGCTTCATTTTTAACCTTATAACCTCTCCCCTCTACTCTATCTTTCTCTCTCTCTCCCTGTCTCTCTATCTCTCTCTCCCTCTCTCTGTCTCTCCCTCTATATTATCTCTCTCTCTCTCTCTCCATCTCTCTCTATCGCCCTCTATATCGCTCTCTGCCACCTTTGTGACGTAGGGGCCGGGAGAAGCGGAACGTGCTCCCATTGGCCGCTGGCTTTGTCCATCAGTGGGGGGGGGGTGGGAGCTGGTCGCGGTCACCGGTCACGTGAGTCGGGCCGATAGGTCGAGGCTTCCACTCATCGCTGCAGCTCAGGTGGAAACAGTCGCCGCCGCTCTGCCCCGCGTCCTTTCCCCACCCCTCCTCCCTTCCCGAGTGCAATGCTGCGGCCGACGACCTGAGACGTGCGGGTGGGGTGGGTGTAGGTGGGATGTGAGTGAGTCAGGTCTGGGCGCCCTCTGGTCCTCCGACTGTAGCGCCCTCCTGGCGGAGGGATTGGGGTTGACGTCAGGCCGCCGATCTCACGCGCCGTCTCTGTCTCTCAATTCAATTTCAATTTCAATTTCAATTTAAAAAACGTTATTGGCATGATAAAATACATTGTTATATTGCCAAAGTATAAAACATGACATACATATTTAAAATGCATAAATATAAATACAAGTATACAATGCATGGATAGATATGTCCCTGTACATATATATATATATATATATATATATACTCGCATAAGCAGTGCAACAGAATAGCAAGTTTAGCAATTCAATATTAATTTCTTAGTGTCAGTTAATGTCAATTAGTGTGTGCGTACATATGTGCATGTTGGTCATTCACCGTCTCTCAGGTTATGGCATGCTGTTAGGTATTGTGCACCAAGATGTGCAGTATTTCCTTCACCAAGGATTATTCTTAGCTTTGATATATCATCTAGTTCTTTAAAATCAGGGGTTGCCAGACTGAGTTTGTCAAAGTATGTTTTCCTTGTTTTGTCAAATTTTTTGCTTTTTAGGAGGAAGTGCACCTCTGTTTCAACCTCATCTGTCAAACAGTGGCCGCATATTCTATTTTCTCTTGGTTGCCAGAATCTCTTCTGTCTTCATTTTTCAACTGCCAAATAGTGGTCACTTAGCCTGTATTTGGTGAGGTAGTCTGCCAATTTATAATCTCTTTTGAGGGCACGGTAACATTCTAATCTCAAGCATGCATTTACAACAGGACCTAGCTCCTTATGCAAAATCTCATACATTTATATATAACTAAAAGTGTCATCTTGACCACTTCCTGTCTATACTGTATATTGATTTTAGAATTTTTTGATTTTTGGCCATCTTACTCACCTGAGGCAGCCCCGAGGATTTTTCCGATTGATGAAAAATAAAAAAAGTTATCAGTGTTTAAAAAATCTTTAGATCAGCTGATTGGTCCCTCGCCCGTCAATCACCATAATGAAGGTAACGCCCCGTCCGGGGGACAGGACTATAAAACCCTGGATGCCTGGACATGTCAGTCACTCTGGAAGGGAGAGGCCATAACTGATTCTAAGCTGTGAATCAACTGAACTGTGAGTCTGCAATGTACTTGCAATAAATAATTTGTTAGCCCTTAATGACAATGCCATGAGTTGTTTGGCCTGCCTGTGCTTGAAACTGCAATGCAAAATTGGAAATGAAATGACAATGCCATTAGTTGTTTGGCCTTCCCTGCCCGTGCTTGGAACTGCAATGCAAAATTGGAAATGAAATGAGAATGCCATGAGTTGTTTGGCCTGCCTTGCCCGTGCTTGAAACTGCAATGCAACATTGGAAATGGAATGACAATACCATGAGTTGTTTGGCCTGCCCTGCCCGTGCTTGAAACTGCAATGCAAAATTGGAAATAAAATGACAATGCCATGAGTTGTTTGGCATGCCCTGTGCTTGAAATGGATTGACTTGACTTGACTTGAAATTGATTGACTTGAATTAACTTGAAATGGATTGACTTGACTTGAAATGGATTGACTTCACTTGAAATGTATTGACTTGACTTGAAATGGATTGACTCGACTTGAAGTGGATTGACTTGAAATGGATTGAAATGGATTGTTGGCCCCGCACTCACTGTGCTTGACTTGACTTGACCCACAACACCCATGCTAGCGGTCCAGAAAGCCCTCCCCCCCCCACCCGCCCCCCCCCCACTGGCCACCAATATTGGAATTGGTGGAGAGGTGAAATATTGCGTTGGGGGACCAACCCTCCCGTGTGAAGCTGACACCCACTTAGTCTAGCCATCTGGACATCAACCTTTATTCAACCCCTTTCCAGGCCACAGACTCTCTGGAGCCATGATCCTCGTGGTCTTTACAGCTTTTGCAAAAGATGACAAGCAGGTTTTACAGAAGCAGAAATTCTCCATTTTGTCAAGTACCCAAAATGCCTGATATTATCAATCTTGTTGAATCTCATTGTAACTCGATTTCACCAAGCCCACAGCTAACAATGGCCTGTTTCATTTAACATTATCTTTTTTTTTGCATATCTTCAGCATCTGCTTTGTTCAGTCATTTTCACACTTCACCCTTCCATATCTCTAGTTTCCCTCTTCCCTGACAGTCTGAAGAAGGGTCTTGACCCAAAATGTCACCCATTCCTTTTCTCCAGAGATGCTGTCTGACTTGCTGATGTATTCCAGCTTTTTGTGTCTATCCCCTTTTTTCCTCTCTCTTTTCTGTGCCTTATTTGAATGGGACCCGGTTCCCCTTTCACCAATATCCCTTTCTCTGGCTTCACATTCTCCTCATATTTTCTCACAGCCTTTCCAGTTCTTCCCATCTCTGGCCTTTATCCACCCATCTGCCAATCACCCGCTCCCCCTCACCTGTATCCATCTATTACTTAAAGATAGACACAAAAAGCTGGAGTAACTCAGCGGGACAGGCAGGCAGCATCTCTGGAGAGAAGGAAAGGGTGATGTTCGGGTCGAGACCCTTCTTCAGAATGGTTAGGGATAAGTGAAAGGAGAGATATAGACAGTGAAGTGGAGAGATAAAGAACAATGAATGAAAGATGAATGCTAAAAAAGTAATGATTTGATAAAGGAGACAGGCCATTGTTAGCTGTTTGTTGGGTGAAAACGAGATGCTAGTGCGTCTTGGGTAGGGAAGGGATAGAGAGAGAGGAATGCTGGGGGCTACCTAAAGTGAGAGAAATCAATATTCATACCACTGGGCTATAAGCTGCCAGAGCAAAATATGCGGACACCAGACGCCTTTGGCAGGGGCTACGTACTATAACTAACTACCGGAGCAGCCCCCCCCTCCACCAGAAGTGCATGCACCTCCGTAGCTGACGACCTGAACTCTTTCTACGCACGATTCGAGACGGGCAACATCACCCCGAGCTCGCCGGCTAACAACACCGCCAACGTGCTGGCTAGCGAGGCTGGAGGGAGGTCCTCCACTGGGGATGTGCACGCATTCTCGTTGACTGAACACGACGTGAGGGCTCTGACACGTGTGAACACGAGGAAAGCTGTAGGCCCAGATGGTATATCTGGGCGAGTACTTAAGTCTTGTGCTACTCAGCTAGCTCCAGTGTTCACTACAATATTCAACCTCTCCCTGACCAAGTCCGTGGTCCCTGCCTGCTTCAAAAGATCCATCATTGTGTCTGTACCAAAGAATGCCTCTCCAGCTTGCTTGAATGACTACCGACCGGTGGCCCTCACCTCGGTAGTCATGAAATGCTTTGAGAGGCTGATCAAGAACCGCATCTGCGCCTTCCTCCCTCGCACCATGGACTCGCTACAGTTCGCATACCGTCTGAACAGATCCACGGACGATGCGGTCTCCCAGGTTCTGCACACCACTCTCTCTCCCTTGACAGCCAGAAGGGGGGCTATGTGAGGATGCTGTTCATAGACCAGTTCAGCCTTCAACACGATAGTCCCCACCAGACTTGCTGAGAAGCTGCTGGAATTGGGGTTTAACACTCCCCTGTGTGCCTGGGTCCTGCCAGGCCCAGTTAGTCAAGATGGGAAGACATACATCGAGCACCCTCACCCTGAACACAGGATCCCCCCAGGGTTGCGTCCTCAGCCCCCTACTGTACTCCCTGTACCAGGCACGTGCCGTGAGTAATTACTCAGGGAAGGCAGTCAGTCGGCTTTTTAAAATCTTAAACCGCGCATGCGCAGATTGTTCTCTCCGTAAAAATAAAAAATAAAAATAACAATTCAATTTGCCCAAGGTTTCCAAATCGCCTTCATTTTTAAATTACTGAATGGATGGGGGATAGAGGACAAAGGCAGAGATGGTGGGAAAAACGGGAGCACACCGCAACAAGTTGAATCAGTTGTCATCTTATTAAATGACAATACTTGTTCAAGGGACCAATTGGAGGGATAGTTCCTTTCACAGCATGTGGAGAGGCTGGTGCCAGGGGTTAAAGTTGCGGGGAGGGCAGGAGTGTTGAGAAGGAGGGGGTCGGAGATCATGTCAGTAACTCACTGCTGCCGCAGCGCTCTGGGCACGGGCAGCAGAACTGCCGCCACTTCCGGGGAAGGAAGCAGCTCGGGTGGCTGCGACCGGCCGTCGGACCGGACAGCAGAACTGGCCGCCACTTCAGCGTCTCCTGCTGGCCCGCTCACCTCTGGCAGTGCTCTCCAACTGAGCATCTCTCACCTGCCACTCGGCGGCTTCGCTCATGTTAGCAGCTTCCCGCAAATCCTTAAATTCCCACAGCCGAGTAACCTCAATTGCGCAGTTGGAATTTTAAGGATTTGCGAGAAGCGGCTGACATGAGTGAGGCCGCCGAGCGGCAGGAGAAAGGTTTTCAGATGGAGAGCACTGCCAGAGGTGAGCGGGGACCGGCAGAAGGGGCTGTCCGGTCCCGGCGGCCGCTCGCAGCCACCTGAGATAATTCACTTCCCGGCCACAATGCGGTGGCTCCGTGCCTGGAGCGTCGCAAGTGGGTTACTGGCCTGATCCCCGACCCCCTCTTTCACAACGCTGCTGCCCTCCCCGCAACTTTACCCCGTACCAGACTCCCCAAATGCTGTGAAAGGCGCTCTCCCCCCACCCCCTCACCCCGGGAAATATGGTATTTAAAAACATAAAGCACCAAGAAATGTACTCACCATGTTATTGGTACACAAACCCATTCTTCACTCTTTGTTTCCTAAGATACTCTTAAAATAATGACAATCCATATTTGAAAAACCCGCCAAGAAACTTGCGCTGCACATGCGCAGTAGGCTGTTGCGCATGCGCAGTTCTGCAAAGGCAGAATTTCAGCTGCCTTCAGCCCCACTTGTCATTGACGGCTTGAAGCAGCGTCAATGGCACGTGGGCTGCACAGACCTTCGCGTGTTACAAGTACTGCGGATGAAAGGCATGGAGAATTATGCCTACCTAAGAGATCGATCTCTTAGATAGGCATAATTTTCCCATGCCTTTACTATTTATATTTAATAATTACCCATTTCATAATTTTAGTCAGGGTAGGCAGTGTCTACCTTGCCTATCCTGACGGCACATGCCTGTACACACATGACTCCATAGTGACACACATGAGCTCCAACTCCTTAATCAAGTTTGCTGATGACACTGATGGTGGGCCTGATCTCCGATAACAATGAGAAGGCCTACCAGGAGGAAGTGGCTGATCTGGCACTCTGGTGTCAGGACAACAGCCTCCTCTCGAATGTCATAAAAAACTAAGGAGCTGATTGTGGAGTTTAGAAGGGCACAACATCCGAGGACGTATACGCCATGAGATAAATGGGGCTGCTGTGGATAGGGTGGAGCTGCTTTAAATACCTGGTAGTCCACACCACATCTGACATGGACATCACACGCTGCCACTCTGGTGAGTAAGGCAAGGCAGCGCCTTTACCACCTCAGGCAGCTTGAGGAAATTCAGTCCCTCTGAGGATCCTTCAGTGCTTCTACTCAGGGGCTGTAGAAAAGCATCTTGTCTGGCAACATCACAATCTGGTTTGGGAACTGCTCTGCCCAGGACAAGAAGGCTCTGCAGAGAGTAGTGCGTTCGGCCGACGCACTATGGGAACTACACTCGCCCCCCTGCAGGAACTATACATCAGAAGGTGCAGATCCAGAGCCAGCAACATTATGGGGGACTCCTACCACCCCAGCAACGGACTGTTCCAGCTGCTACGGTCAGGCAAACGCCTCCGCTGTCATGCTGTGAAAACAGAGAGGTTGAGACGGAGTTTCTTCCCACAGGCCGTCAGGACTGTAAACTCTTATCTCACCAGGGACTAATTTACTGTACTCATTCACTGTTGTGTGTGTGTCTTTTTAAAAGTGCTGTTTTTTTCTATTATGTAAATACTGATTCTGTCTATTCTGTTCTGTAGCTTTTTGCACAATCCACAGGCATTGCCACTTTCATTTCACTGCACATCTTGTATATGCATGTGACAAATAACGTTGACTTGACTTGCTTGACTTGACTTGAGATGCTGTTCATCTATTTGCATTTGGCCTCACTCTGACACTGGAGGAGACCGAGAACAGAAAGGTCTGTGTGGGAATGGGAAGGAGAATTAAAGTGTCCAGCAACCGGGAGAATCAGGTTGGTTCAGGCGGGCAGAGCGAAGGTGTCCCGTGAAACGATCGGCCAGTCTGCTTTGGTCTCGCCCGCCAATGTATAAGAGCCTGCATCTTGAACAACGGATACAGTAGATGAGGTTGGAGGAGGTGCAAGTGAGGCTTTGTCCCACCCTCACCTCCCTTCCAGCTTCCTTCCCCAACTACAATCAGACTGAAGAAGGGTCCCGACCCGAAACCTCACCAATCCATGTACTTGCATTAAACATTATACCCAATATTATGTTTCTGTACACTGTGGACGGCTTAATTGTAGGACCCCACACCTTTCCCTGTCTGTCTCACACTCTGTAACAAGCTAAAAGCTTCTATCAGCAGAGATAAGCAATGTTCATCACTGAAGGCTGAAAAGGCTTCAAATAGTGAGGATTGGTGAAGAATAGCCTGAAACAAAATGTAACATTGTTTGCGATCAAAAAAGTATGTTGTGCACAGTGTGTATAATAATTGCCCTTTTTCTTCTGCAACATGGTGACGGCAGCATTAGAAAAAGGTGACAAATGTTCACTCAGATTTGACCACAATTGAATCAATGTATCCTATTTTGTTCAGCTAATCCATTATTTGTCAGTCATTCCTTGCAGTACAAATCGTCTACATAAAGGCAAGAGTGGGCATGTTGCTAAAGAAACTCCTCAGAGGAAAGACCCTTGTAGAAAGGGAAACATTTCCTAATCTAATCAAATCCATTAAACAAATAAAATGCAACAGCGGCCAAATGATATTGCCAAAGTGCAGGAACTATCCTTTGAAGTAGTTGGGAGGTGTCCGACTGCCCTACAGCTACAGGTGTGCATGGAGGTGAGAATAATTTCTTATCATTTCTGTAGATGGTTGGCATTTTCTTTCATTATTTCTTTCATCTTAAAGATAGCGGAGTCAGAGAAATGGGGAGAAGGCAGGAACGGGGTACTGATTGTGGATGATTAGCCATGATCACAGGTCAAAGGTCTGAATGACCTACTCTTGCACCTATTGTCTATTTGCCCCATTATCATAGGCTTGAGCTCTCCAATCACTGAGAGCAATAGCATGTTCTTTCAATGTATCAGTTATCAACTGAACAATTTCTTACCGTCTTTTGTTGCTACAATCTGCAAACTTGAGAAATCTTTCTTGAATCTCATACTGCGTTTCTTTTAAAGTACGTTTCTGAAAAGAAATGTGGTTTGTTCAATATGGGAGGAATCTGGTGCAGCATCTACTATTACTGCAAAGTACTTAAAGTAAAATGTGTTTCACGAGATTCGAGCACTCTGCAATAAATTCATTTTGTGAGTCAGGGGACAGATAATGAACTTGAAGGCACTCACTCCTATTCTGTGACCCCTCTACACTTAGCACTTGTTCCTGAAGGATGGGGTCCCACCTGGAGAGAAGTTCAATGAGTCCATAAAAAGTTTCCATTGTTTGAATCACCAATTCGATGGGTTGAACCAGTAAATGCCAGACCACGTTCTCCCAAGAAGAGTACAACATCGATGATGCGCTTTAAAAGATTGTACCATTTCACAGCTTCAGTTTTGATCGACGCTTCTAAGATGGCGCCAACTCCTGTCCCAGACAGCAGGCTCCTTCCCAGTTCTCGCCAAGCCAGGGAACATTCTCTGTGACTATTTCCTTTTTCATGTTTTGGAAAGTTTCCACCACTTCCCATTAGAATCCCAGCCTTCAGCAGATAGCAGTGCAGACTTAGACGCAGAATTGCAGTTCCTTCTTTAACACAACTGCTAGTCTTGACTGTCTTGTGCCAAAATAATCGACATGGAAAGCAATATAATGCTTGTTTCTGTTGACTCCAGACAAGCCAGTATCGTACATGTCGTTCTCCATTGGTGCTTTGAAATTTCAGTATGCTTTCTGGGAAAACCTGATTGCAGGTGTCGTTTGGGAATGTTTTAGGAAGAGGGATGTGCCCATTCGTAACATACTTTTCTATTTCCTTTTGAGTTGGGAACTCGGTTGTGATATATCCATGTCAGGGCCTACATTATGATTTCTCCTCTCCTCTTCCAAATTCGCCATCGCCTATCGACCATCGCCTATCGATCGCCATCGCCTATCGACCGGCCACCAGTGGGCGAGAGCCGTCATGTCACCAGAGTTCCAGGCGCAGCACCAGGC
>JAXLNO010004459.1:0-39143 GCA_038087875.1 Malacoraja senta
AATTTTGGAACTGCCCCCATGGATCTTGGAAATAGGGATGCATAGAGGTAGTTCATATGTATATATATATATATATATATATTTTTGAAATCCTCGACATGCACGCCATCGTATGCATTTCGTCTCGGTGTGTCGTTCCTTCTCTATATATGTGTTCCGGGGAGGGGTGTACTGGTCGTTAATATCTGATTAGATTGACGCCTGGAAGCTCCCGCAGAGGAGCGAGTGGAGGAGGGGAGGGGAGGGGGAAGAATGAGCATGTTTTCTGTTGGGTGGTGGTTATTGTGCATGACTTGTGCACAGGTAACAAATGCGATCAACGCATTACAGATTTTTTTTATTTTTAAAAACACATTGTGTTCCTGCACCTTTGCCTTCCATGGGAAAATAAACAATTTTGTTAACGGATTGCACATTATGTTAAACGAGAGCTCTGTATCTTTAATCCTATTGGAGCAGTAATAAATCTTTAATTTTTCCAAGTCTCTGCCTATACTCTGTCTGCCCACTAGGGTAGCGTTTTTTATTTTTAAATTGTCCAGGTTAAAGTAATTATAAATCTGTTTTTTTGTTGTTGTTGTTTACAAATTTGAAACTTCACAATTTGTTAATTGGTCATTTTATATTCGTTGTTTTGATTTCTTTATGTGCTCTTTAACTTTTAAGAGTATCTATCCCAAATATCAGTTTGTACTGCACTGCTTCATACCAGTCAGTTTCATCCAGTAATGTAGTAACTACAGGATACCCCCTTTTCACGTGAATAGATTTTCTTTCTTTTGAAATGGAAATCGCGAGACTTTGGGCATGTTATTGTCCAATTTGGAAACGCCTATTTTGATTTGTATGTAAAAGTAAACCTCTATACTTCACAACAGGTGCTGAGAATATCAGCAAAAATCAACTTCTTATTTTAAATCTTGTGTGAAAAAAACAGCTATGGGTTCAGGCTGGCCACGAAGAATTGCGATCATTTCGACTCTTAAAGTTTGAGAGGCAAAGAACTGAAGTAAGCGACGTGAACACAAACTACTGATTTAAAAATAAATGTAAGGCGGATGATTCTTGACTATATAAAACTTGTACATGCTGGATTTACTTTTGAAAGCCTTATTTTACTAGGCTCAAGTTTGTAGATCAATCACTATTGCTGATTATGAAGTTAAGCGACTTGTGGTCTTCACTGCCTCATACAAAGTTGACCAAGTTAAACACTTTAAGCATTAATAAACCTGAGTAATTATATTTGGGGTTGTGAAGGTGAAGAATGTTACTGTTGAAGGTTGGAATGCAGCGTTTGATTTTCAATACTTGGTGTCAGCATCTCATGCAGTTGGGTGTGAATTGGAAATAACATATAAGCGTAAACTGTTCCAACCCCAGAACTCTATATCAGATATCCAGTTATCTCTAATGATCTCGTTTGAGCTGTGGTCTATGGTCGTCGGGTACCAGATAGAGTGGCAAACATTTTATTTTCATTAATGGCGCGTTATGTTTGCCTTATTTTGCTATTTGGTTTGCTGAATGAATGAAATACAGCACCATCGTCATGTTAATAACCAAAAAACAAGGCATTTAACCGTTACATCCAAAGGAGCCATTATCCAACGGGAAGAGTTTTGTGTGCACATTTACAGCTCAGATATTTTTCCAAAGTAAACTACTCCAGAATTTTGTGCCCAAACTCAGCAGGAGGCCAGCATACAAAGTACTGTTGAGTGACCCTTGACCCAGAGACTTGAATGTCTTGGTATGATTTCACTTTCACTATATGCTTTGTCAAAGTGAATGCTTGTCAGATCAGATGTGTGTACAGACCTTTTTCAGCAAATGTGCCTGAAGGAAAGAACAAAGCAGTAGGTCATCCTGGGCATTATCCTTGTGTTTGTTTTCTGGAGTGCAGGATGGGGGAGGGGTTCTTGTTATTTCTTAGGAGGTACCAAACATCCACTGTAGTAGTAGGTTGGTATTTTATTTTCTGTTAGCTTCAAGAGTGGTCTTGTTCTTTACTCTGAATATGAATAGATAACTGACTAACTGATCCATGCGTCAAGTGCACAGCTGATTTGTACAAAGAAAGTAGGAAGAAGAAAATGAAGGTGGAAAATATAGTGCCCATATCTTGAAGATTAGACAAATACGCCTTGAGTGTTTTTACACATTCCGTTTGTGCAGTGTAACCTGTGCATAAGTGATAACATCTCTCGCTTTAATCATCTCATTTATTTCTAGGTAGATTGTGTATTTCAATGATTTCATTTTTGCACTTTTTCTGAACTGTGAAGATTTAGCTAATGAGTTTAAAATTAGCAGTTATTCTTGTTCTAATAACCAGAGTCCTTTTTGGCTAAACCTTGCATTGTTCACTGGCATGGTTCAGAAATTGGTCAGTTACGTGCAGAAAAGCACAGGGCGAAAGGCCTTGTTACCTTTTATAGATTGTTCGCTGTACCTCATACAGTTTCTGCATTAAAAGAAAGGGCCTATTCACTGATTTCAGTGCAGAGAGGCACGAGTCTTTTCATACTAAGCTTGTGGGAAAATGTTCCAAATTTACTCACAGTGTTTGTTGGAATATCAAAGATTAGCATTGCAATCATGGCTGCTGGGAACAAAAAATTTTGCAGTTTTATTTTTGTATCTTCAAAATGCGATATGTTGTGGTTGATATTTAAATCTGAACACGGAACAATATTATAATATTATAACCCAATTGCAATATTGTGCCATTTTAGAATATGTTAAATTTGATGGCACTCTTAAGTGACTTGGAATAATGACCTTGTTTCTGAGGTCACCCATGGAACCTCTTCAAACTTTCAAACCGCTAACTGTTCAGCCGTTGCCTAAGTTGTGTAGTAATTTAAACTTGAGTCTTCAAATAGTTTAGTTTAGTTTATTGTCACGTGTACCGAGGTGCAGTGAAAAGCTGAGTATGACATGTTATACATTGGGGGGGAAAATGATGGAAGAAATGATAATATAAGCACTTCTTAAATTAGAATTTTGCGATGGAAAGTTTATTTAAAACTTGGGGTTTGCAGAGATTCTGATGGGGTCAATTTTTACCTGCTATGTTCAAGCTTTGTCCAGAATCGTCTACATACCGATATTGATTTCCATGTTAATGCAAATTAAGTGGAATAAATTTGAGGAAGTTGGACAGGAATCTGGACCAGTAGAGATGTGGATGTGTATCCCCTTCTGCTTTATTTTGTATGTCAACTAATTTTCAGTATGTATTAGAATCTGGACAGCTGATTAAGACATTATCTGTTTTACAGTAGTGTGTAGGGGGTGGGAGATTGCAACCTTCACGTGGTCCGCCCTGTTTCAACGAATGCAATCAACCCGGCGTGCACAATCAAATAAGATCAAATAGAACAAGTTGTCCTACAACTTTAGGCTGTGCACGCCATACGCAAGAAGAAGAAGAAGTAGTGTGTAGGAAGGAAGGTACTGCAGATGCTGGTCTCCCCTGACTTCAGTCTGAAGGAGGGTCTCGCCCCGAAACGTCCCCCATTCCTTCCTGCTGAGTTACTCCAGCATTTTGTGTCTATCTTCGTGTCTGTTTTACAGTTAGGTGGGTGCTAATGCCATTTGGGAGTCAATAATAGAGTTAATGAGCCCTTTGTTTTATTTGTTTTTGTCCTTTTTTGCTCTAGCAGATGGGGCTTGTGCTATGAAGCACGAGGTCACAACTGTTTATTTCTGCTTTGGCGAGATGAACAACTTCATAGCAGGGTTCCCTGAAGAAAGTTTGCCAGTACTGTAGCAATAACTTGAGTTTTTAAATGATTAAAAATATAATTTGAAATATTTCTGGATTCAAATCCAATAGATTAATTGGCCTGAGAAATGTTAATGTATAAAAATAGTGTTCGACTCTTTAATTGCCTAGCAGCAGGAGCCTTCAGCAGGGATAACAGCGTTAAGACGGAGTTTTATGAATGGCCTTGGGAGATCTAATAAAACTGAAATAACTTAGCATTATGTTTGGTGTTATGCCTAGCAGAAAAGTTAATGATTGTGTTGTCAACTGACAACTCAATCCTGCAACATCAGTCAGAACTTTCTCAGGGTAATGTCCTAGTACCTTCAGTAGCTTTGTCAATGACTTCCCTCCACTAGAAGGTCAAAATTAGTTATTGAAAATACTACCACTGAGGGAGTTGGATTGGAATGTAGACCAGTAGGATGCTATTTTCTGTTTGCGCAGTGTTTAGCTCTATTTAAAATTCCTGAGACAGGGAGGCAGTCTGCCTACATGCAGCTGGTTCTGAACAGTGTGCAGGTCTAATCTAATAATTGTAATGTTCACACTGTATGGGTGCCGACATGTGAGAAGTTAACTACTTTCCCTTAAGGTTCAATGGAATCACTGTAAATATGCTCCATCCCCAGCCTTAAAGAGATGTGGTGAGAATCGGAGAGATGATATTGATCAAAACTTAAAATATACGTAGATTACATTTTATCACTGTATGCTTCATTGTCACCTTCCCCTCGCTAACAATGATCTATCCTACATTTTCCTTGAACTTCGTCCCCTTTGATGTCTCGTTTTCACACCTTACCCTTTCTTATCTCTGTGTCTTCCTCGCCCCTGACTCTCAGGCTGCAGAAGGGTCTCGTCCTGCACCTACACAGAGAAAGTCAGAAGTGGTTATTCTGTGTTGGATGACCCGTGTCCAACTCGAGCTGGGCTGAAGTGCCTGTTTCCTTGCTCTATAACTCCAAAGTATATTGACACCATAAAGACTTAAATCATGATTTTGATGGAGTATTTTCTGTTGGCTGGGAAGGGTGCACTTGCAGTAAACTCTCATTCACGCACTGCACTTGATTGGAACCTCACCCATCCACCAACATGTCGTGGCTGATGTAGCTTGTCGTAAAGCACAGAAATAGATTATTTGGCCCACCATGCATGCTTTATTTACAAGATGCACCGTACATGAATGTAAATGAACAAGGTTGTTTATGCAGCACATCCCACACCCACAACTTCCATCACGTGGCAGGAAATGGTAGTTGGATGAGAACACATTAACCTCCAAATCACATGGCATTATGATTTTGATACATATTGCACATTTCTTCGCAGCTGGCTTGGTGAAAATCCTGTAATTCCTTGCCTGGCACTGCAGATGGCAGCAAGGCACAATGACAGCCAGCTTGAAGTCCTGTAGCAATGGGCAACCCATTGAGGCATCAATCCTGAGTGAAATTTCCTTTAATAAAGATCACATTAAAAATAAGATGAAAGCAATAATGAATATGGAAACTAATGAATTAGTAGCAGCGTACTCTGCCCTCAAAACCGGCATCGCCAATTAATAATATAACCAGTCCGATGGAACTATGAATACCTGCCCACCTTTGCAAACCTAATTTCCCCTTTGCTTATCACATAAGCAGATAGCTATGATTTAAGAATGACCAATGAATCTGCCTTCATTGTCCCTTGAGGAAGAGCGTTTCAAAGGTTCATGACCACAGAAAACATTTTGCTTTATCTTTGTTGCAAACCTTTATTTTTAAATAGGAGACATTCTTCCTGTTAAGACCCAGCATGATGTTATGTTTCAATCAAACTATTGCTCGCTGGTCCAGACTCTAGCAGGTGCAACATACACAGCACAGGTATTAGTCTAGCAAACCACCTCTGAACTGGTTCCAACCCGCTTGCATCTATCTTTAAATAATAAGACACAACCGCCGATGTGATCTCATAGAAGTCTTGCAGAAATGAAGTATTTTCGTGGTTTCGACTTTAACTGCGAACGGAAAACGTCAAAATGGTTTAGAGATACAGCATGGAAACAGGCCCATCGGCCTACAGAGTCCGCGCCAACCAGTGATCCCCTTGCACTAACTCTATCCTACACACACCAGGGGCAATTGACATTTGTACCAAGCCAATTAACCTGCAAACCTGTACGTCTTTGGAGTGTGGGAGGGAACCGGAGTTCCCGGAGAAAATCCTCGCAGGTCATGGGGCGAACGTACAAACTCCGTACAACCGACGTACGGACAAACACCCTTAGTCCGGATCGAATTCGGCAGCAACTCTACCGCTGCACCACCGTAGCACAGAAAATATGAACCACTTCTCATATCTTCGGAGCCATCGGGTAGCCCTGGCCTATAACAATGATGAAATTCACCATCACCTTCAATGCAGAAGTACTGCCTTTAGTCAATTGAAGAAAAGGCTAATTGAAGGCCAAGACTTGACCAAAACGCATGGTCTATTAGGCAGCAGCGATCTCTACCAAGGGTCTCGATCCGAAATGTCACAAATCCCTTCTCTCCAGAGATGCTGCCTGTCCCGCTGAGTTACTCCAGCTTTTTGTGTCTGCCTTCGATTTAAATCAGCATCTGCAGTTCTTTCCTACACTATATATTTCTGACACCTGTCTACAGCAGGCATCTCAAGGTGCTAGAATAAGAAGATCTTGTCTCCGCAAGATCCTCAAATTTATTAGAGGGCCAGTGAACTTATGTTAGTTCCTCTCCCATTACAACGTCTCCAGAACTGAGGGTCCAGGTACCCTCAGTCAATTGGATTGGGCATGATGCAAGATTTGAATAACCAATGCTAGACAACCAAACTCTTCTGAGACCTGCGTTTGGAAGCAATTACCAAATAGAGAAAGGACAAATTGATGGGTGGGCTCAAAGTCTCAAGTCTGCTAGGAAAATTGCCGCAACCCCATTTAGTCCTGGGAATCTGGTTCTTCTCTATTCGAAGTGGAGAAGGAGCGCATAAATCTGTCAGTTCCATATTGGTCATGTTATCCACCTCAACACCCACAAAACCAGAATGGATGTAAGTCATCCCCAATCCCAAGATCCTGCTGTAAAAAAATGTATAACTGAAGCATAACCTCCCCTATGTGGGTGTTCAGTTGCCCCAAAAAAATGTTGTTGGCTTTCCTAATTGATTGCTGTATATGTTCAAGAAGGAAGATTGCTGTATATGTTCAAGAAGGAAGATTGCTGTATATGTTTACTCCTCTTTTGAATCGTGCAATAGGGCGCCCTATTCCTGCGCAACACCATGCATATCTCGGAGTTATGGCAGTACAGTGGTGCAGCGGTAGAGCTACTGCCTTGCAGCGTCAGAGACCCGGGTTTGATCCTGACTCCACGTGCTCTCTGTACGGAGTTTGCACGTTCTCCCCGTGACCGTGTGGGTTTTCTCCGGGTGCTCCGGTTTCCTCCCACATTCCAAAGACGTGCAGGTTTGTAGATTGATTGGCCTCTGTAAATTGTCCCTAGTGGATGGTTGATCATTGGTCGGTTCAGACTCGGTGGGTCGAAGGGCCTGTTGCAATGCTGTGTCTCTAAATTGAACTGAAAGCACTGCAGTCCTTGCAATTTAGATAAAGTGGTTTCTTTATTATTTAATTAATAACACAATTTTGCATTTTTCTATTTCATGCACTGTGCAAGATTGCTATCCCTGTGGTAAACCTATCTTAGTTTAGAGATACAGCACGGAAACAGGCCCTTCAGCCCACCGAGTCTGCACCGACCAGCAATCCCCACACACCAACGCCATCCTAAACACACTGGGGACAATTTATAAATTTACCAATCCAATTAACCTATACGTCTTTGGAGTGTGGGAGGAAACTGGAGCTCCCGGAGAAAATCAAGGCGGTCACGGGGAGAACGTATAGACAGCACCCATAGTCAGGATCGAAGCTGGCTCTCTGGCGTTGCATGGCAGCAACTCTACAGCTGTGCCACCGTGTGGCCCCAATCTGTATCCCTAAGATTGGATGAAGGATGTTTGATCTAAAATGTTGACTTGCTGTTTCACTTGCTGAGTGTTTCCAACGTTTTCTGTTTTTTATTTTAGATTTCTAACAGCTGCAATTTTTCATCTTGATTCTATATCCCTTTAGGGCCTGTCCCACTTTCACGACTTAATTCAAAACCTCTGCCGAGTTTAAAGGACCTAAAAAAAAATCAAGATCATGGTAATCTACGAACTAACTACGACCTACCACGACTATGTTCACGAACTCCTACAAACTCCTACAAACTCCTACGAGTATGTCTACGAATTCCCACAACTATTTCGATGCCCTCCTTACGAGTAAAAAGTTGCAATTTCATTCATCCCGACCATTTTTTTTTACTCGTGGACATTTTCTACCGTGCTGGGAATAACGTCCCGACTTACCTGATGCCACGAGTACCTATGGCTAGCATAATGGGCCGCTACGTTATAACCATGGACTCCTACGACCTCCTACGGACTCGTTACGAAAATTCTGCGAGTTTGAATCAAGGGGAAAACTCGGGAGAATTCGTGAATAACTCGTAAAAGTGGGACAGGCCCTTTTGTATTCTCATGCCTCGTCACAACCTCTCTATCTTTGTCATTTATATTTCTGTTCCAAAAACCTTTTGTTTTTCAATGCAGTTTGATCACCAACATATTTCCCTGGATGTTTTCAAGAGAGAGTTAGATTTAGCTCTTGGGGCCAAGGGAATCGAGGGATATAGGGAAAAAGCCGGAACGGGGTTCTGATTTTGGACGATCAGCCATGATCATGTTAAATTGATCATATTGCTGGCTAATGGCCTACTTCTGCACCTATTTTCCACGTTTCTATATTTCTATTTGTGAATGTTGACACTTTTATTTTTTGGTGGAGTCGCTGCATTCAAACTCTCTCATCGGGCTGTTCTATAGTCATCTGGCACTGGAATGTCCTGCATGGTTTTGGTGACTGGGATATTCAGATAAAAGCCTCAATCTATTTTGATTATATTTAAAGTCACTAATTAAAAATTGTAACTCAAATTTGCTACATGTATCTCCCTAATTACCCTATGACTGATTTGGTCAGTTAAAATCTCGCAACAGCAGTTTTCCTTGTTTTTTTTTTCCTTGACCATTGCATCCTTTTCTTGTTTGCTTATTTTAAATTCTATTCATGTCGAACAGTTATATGACAAATCAGTTGCAAGAGGTTCAAACAAATTAATTAATGGAATGAAAGATCATCCTTTTTTTTCATCCTGCCCCGCTTCCCCTTCCTCCTTCATTACTATTCTTTGTTTCCGTGAAACCTCCTCCTTCCATTTAAAGTCATTTTGTGTTGTTTTTTTCAAAGCTAGACACAAAAAGCTGGAGTAACTCAGCGGGTCAGACAGCATCTCTGGAGAAAAAGAATAGGTGACGTTTTTTGTCAAGACCCTTCTTCAGACCCTTCTTCAATCTGAAGAAGGATCTCGACCCGAAACATCACCTATTCCTTCTCTCCAGAGATGCTGCCTGACCTGCTGAGTTACTCCAGCTTCAGTCTGAAGGAGGGTCTCAACCCGATACGTCACCTATTCCTTTTCTCCAGAGATGCTGTCTGACCCACTGAGTTACTCCAGCTTTTTGTGTCTATCTTCAGTTTAACCCAGCATCCTTCCTACACTATTTATCCCATTCCCTTTAAACAACTCTGTTTGCACCAGTGAGCAAGGACAAACCCTGTAGCTGTACTAAGACAGACAAACTCAAACGACAGTGCAAGGCTTGCTGTTTTGGACGTTTATGCTGACTAACAGGAGGGCAAATAACTGGAGTGATCAGTGTGAACGTTTTTTTAAAACTATATAATCAATCAAATAAACTGGGGATCAAATAAAGTAGATTGGGTGCTACTTTAATTGGGTGTCACCTTTTCCTTCTCTCCAGAGATGCTGCTTGACCCGTTGACTCACTCCAGCTTTTTGTGTCTATCTTCTGTTTAAACCAGCATCTGCAGTTCCTTCCGACACAGGTGTTTTTGTCCCCTGCTTATTGAAATAAACGGTAGTTTCTCTTGATTTTATTGCTTCCCAGGGTCTGAAAAAGTGGAAGGACTTCTAATCTGTCTTTTCTCCCATTAAGCCTGGTATTATCTAACTGTTGAGCCTTATTTTGTTGCCCTGTTTCTTCACATGCCTGTCAACTTCGCCCTGATTCTCCTACCATCTGCCAACACTAGGGGACATCAGTCGTCATAAGCCTTTCAAAACTTAATATTGAAACTAGAATTGCATTCAAAAGACTTTCAGTAGTTTTAAAATTCATATTTGAACTTCTAATTGGTTAAAGAATTTCACTGTATTTACTTCTGGTCTTCTAAAGTGGTTATTTTAACTTTGCTGGCAGGAAACGGGGAAGTACAACGGGATCTGGGGGTCCTTGTACATCAGTCTATGAAAGTAAGCATGCAGGTACAGCAGGCAGTGAAAAAAGCGAATGGCATGTTGGCCTTTATAACAAGAGGAATTGAATATAGGAGCAAAGAGGACCTTCTGCAGTTGTACAGAGCTCTAGTGAGACCACACCTGGAGTATTGTGTGCAGTTTTGGTCCCCTAATTTGAGGAAGGACATTCTTGCTATTGAGGGAGTGCAGCGTAGGTTTACAAGGTTAATTCCCGGGATGGCGGGACTGTCATATGCTGAGAGAATGGAGCAGCTGGGCTTGTACACTCTGGAGTTCAGAAGGATGAGAGGGGATCTCATTGAAACATATAAGATTGTTAAGGGCTTGGACACGCTAGAGGCAGGAAACATGTTCCCTATGTTGGGGGAGTCCAGAACCAGGGGCCACAGTTTAAGAATAAGTAGTAAGCCATTTAGAACGGAGACGAGGAAACACTTTTTCTCACAGGGAGTGGTGAGTCTGTGGAATTCTCTGCCTCAGAGGGCAGTGGAGGCAGATTCTCTGGATGCTTTCAAGAGAGAGCTAGATAGGGCTCTTAAAGATAGCGGAGTCAGGGGATATGGGGAGAAGGCAGGAACGGGGTACTGATTGGGGACGATCAGCCGTGATCCCATTGAATGGCGGTGCTGGCTCGAAGGGCCGAATGGCCTACTCCTGCACCTGTTGTCTATTGTCTATTGAAACTGACAGAAGTTGATCCGAGGGGAAAGTGAAGAAGAATTGGAGGTGATCAAATTCAATAAAGGGCCTGTTCCACTGCGGCGACCTAATCCGCGAGTTCTGGCGACTTTGCCCTCGACTCATACTCGCAGCATGGTCGACACGAGGTCCTAGGAGGTCTTCGTTACTCTCCTTCATGCTCGAGAGTAGTCCCGCGTACTCGAGGCCTCAGCTAGGTCGCGGCGTATTTTTAAACGTTAAAAAATGCCCGCGAGTAAAAAAAGGTCGCCATGGAAAAAATTAATACTTTTTGTACTCGTAGGTTTAGTCGAGGTAGGTCGTAGTAGGTCGGCATGTTATTCATCGGTAATCAAGGGTAGTCAAAGGTGATCGAAGGTAGTCGAAGGTAGTTGTAGATAGTCTTCAACATAGTCGAAGGAGGTCGAAGGAGGTCTTCAACATAGTCGAAGGAGGTCTTCAACATGACATTTTTTCAAACTCTCCTAAATTCCTCTAAACTCGCCAATTAGGTTGCCGCAGTGGGACAGCCCCTTTAGAGTCTTGCCATGTTGTTTAGGCTGTTTGTTAAATTTCTTTCAGTACTGACCCTGGCAGGGCGTTCTGAGCCGTAACAGCTTCTTGTGCACGCTGGGTACACTCCATGCCAGTGAATTTTCACAGCTAGTTGTTGAGCAATATAACTACGGTCTGGATGCAAATTTCCCCAGCTATTCTGCAAACAGGTGGTAACTGGTACCTAACCACACTGTCATTGTTGAAATCATTAAATCGCAGATGTGGGCAGCACTCATTTTACACGCATGCACCTGTGAACTTATTGTGTGAAGTCTGCTGTGCATGGATAGAAATAAATATGACTTGTTGACCCATACAGATTTGCTCAAAAAGAGGAGTTTTGATTATTACTCAAACTTGATGTGCTTTAATTAACATAGAAACATAGAAAATAGGTGCAGGAGTAGGCCATTCGGCCCTTCGAGCCAGCACCATCATTCAATATGATCATGGCTGATCATCCAAAATCAGTACCCCGTTCCTGCTTTTTCCCCATATCCTTTAATTCCGTTAGCCCAAAGAGCTATATCCAACTCTCTCTTTAAAACATCCAGTGAATTGACCTCCACTGCCTTCTGTGCCAGCGAATTCCACTGATTCACAACTCTCTGGCTGAAAATGTTTTTCCTTATCTCAGTCCTAAATGGCCTATCCCTTATTCATAAACTGTGACCCCTGGTTCTGGACTTTTCCAGATTTTAATTTTAAAATAAGCTTGAGCGGTTTAATATTTTGTTTTCTCTTTTCTCTTGCGCAGCAATTACATTCCAAATGCAAATTGGCATGTGTTGAACCACTTTAGGTTACATTGTTTTATTTGGTCAGACTTGAACATATTTGATGAAGTTGCCTGATGTGGAGGGAGAACAAAAGGAGGAAATTTGTATTTTAATTTTCTTGTTAAATATTCATGGTCTGTATTGAAGCCTGGTTATAGTCGTAACATTTTGAGTAATAGTGAATTTATAAAGGAATCAACAGAGACCAAATGAGGCTCAGTTGTGGCAGATGTTATCAGCGTACAGTGCTATTTAACAAACTTGTGGAGGAAGCCGCGTCTGGAGGTAGAGGGATAGTCACATTTTGAATCGAGACCCTGCAAGGACTGAGAGCGTAGTTTACTGTAGTTTAGTTTAGTTTGGGGATACAGCGCGGAAACAGGCCCTTCGGCCCACCGAGTCCGCACCGCCCAGCGATCCCCGACACTAACACTATCCTGCACACGCTAGGGGCAATTTTACATTTATACCAAGCCAATTAACCTACAAACCTGTATGTCTTTGGAGTGTGGGAGACAATAGACAATAGGTGTAGGAGTAGGCCATTCGGCCCTTCAAGCCAGCACCGCCATTCAATGTGATCATGGCTGATCATCCCCAATCAGTACCCCGTTCCTGCCTTCTCCCCATATTCCCTGACTCTGCTATTTTTAAGAGCCCTATCTAGCTCTCTCTTGAAAGCATCCAGAGAACCTGCCTCCACCGCCCTCTGAGGTAGAGAGGAAACCAAAGATCTTGGAGAAAACCCACACAGGGTCACGGGGAGAACGTACAAACTCCGTACAGACAAGCACCCATGGTCAGGGTCGAACCCGGGTCTCAAGGCAGCAACCCTACCTCTGTGCCACCGTGCCGCTGTGTAGAAGAGAGATGGTCAGTATAATTTGAAGGAACTGGCAGGTGATAAGTGGGGCCAACCAAGTGAAGAGGAGGAGGATGAGCAGATGGAGCCAGGTTGGGAGAGGGTGGAGGTTGAGTTGGAGACTAGAAGGTGATAAGCAGAGTCAGTAAAGTGCTAAAGATTCTGGAAGGTGATAATTGGAATCGGGTAATGGAGCAAAGTAACAGGGGGCAGTGTTGAGATAAACTGGGTAGATCAGATGGCCAACATGCCATTCAATCTAGTTCACTGAAGTCTTGTTTGTATTATTATTAAGTCAATATATTGGTAACATGTTAATAATGAGACAAAAATAATGCTGCTTGAGAACAATTGCAAAAAAACTCTGTAAATAGTATAGGAACGGTCCTCTTCTCCCCGAAAAAACTGAACAACACAATATATAAGAAGAACCCAATTATACATGATACAATAAGAATTTGGAAACAAATAAAATTATCCTTAAAATTAAGAAACTTATCATTGTTAATGCCAATAGAGAATAATCCTTTATTTAACCCATCTCTTATTGATAAAACATATAATCAATGGGAAAGTCTAGGAATTAAAAGGATCGGGGATATGTATGAAATGGGAAATCTATTATCATTCCAACAATTACAATTGAAAAACAACCAATATTTTAAATATCTTCAGATTTGCGATTTCATGAAGAAATACATACAAGGATATCAAAAAATAACTCCTGACTTATTGGAAGAAGCAATGAATATTAAAGCTGACTCACAAAAATTAATATATTTATATAATAGTATTTTAAATATAGACCTACCATCGACAGAGGTAGAGAAGAGTGGTCACGGGAATTAATGATAAAAATTGCGAAGGTTACATGGCAAAAGTACTTAATATACATTCACAAATGTTCGATTAATGCAAGATAATCTAATTCAATTTAAAATTTGACATAGATTATATTATTCAAAAACAAGACTGAATAAATTCTATCCAAATATATCCCCCATTTGTGATAAATGTTTATCCCAAAACGCAACTATAACACACTCTTTTGTTTCCTGCATAAAACTTTATAGATTTTGGAGTGATATTTTTGAAATATTTACAAAATTATTTAAGATAAGAATGGAACCTAATACTGAAATGATTATATTTGGAGTAATGGAAGATGGGAATAAATTGAACTCATCTCAAAATTTATTTTTTAATTATGGTTTAATAATAGCAAAAACATTAATACTTAAATTTTGGAAAAATACACCAATACCAACGCTTAAAATGTGGATCGCAAGCATGTTGGACACCGCACATCTTGAGGAAATGCGATTCCTCCTAATAGATAAATCAGACCAATTCATAACGAGTTGGTCTCCATTTGTCGTCTTTTTGGAATCATATGGTGCAACACAATTGTAGAAGCTAACTGTCTCAGGACTGGGCGAGGGATGGTCAAGATTATAAATAATGATCTCCTTACTCCTTTTTTTTAATTTTTTACTCTCTTTTTCCTATTTTCTTTTCTTCAACTTTCTTCTTTCATTCTTTTTTTTTCTTTTTCACACACTATATATCTCATGTTTTTCTATCCTTTATTATCTAATCTCTTTTTCTTATTCTTCTTTATTATAATAAAAAAATAAGAAGCTGTACATAAAATGTATTATGAAAATATATATTAGGCACTTTGGTGCCATACGATTGTACTTACTTCTAATAAAATAAAAATATTTAAAAAATAAAAATAAAAATAAAAATAATAATAATTTACAGAAATTGAAGTTGTTGTGAAGGTATTTTGCTCCGTGATAATGTTGTCAGATGCTCATAAAAGTTGATGTTACGTCAATACTGTTGGCATCCGTCCATACGTGAGAGATGATGGTGCGGCTTTGACGTCGACCTGCGTGGAGAAAGGGAAGGTTTCTTCTGTGGTTGCATTTTCTACTGCGGCTGACTTGGCCCATCTTTGACAGGCAAACGTTCCTTCAGCATCCGCAGGTGAAGTTGTCTCTGGCCGTTGTATTGGGGAACTTATTGCTTTTGCCGTTGACCATTTTGTGGTGTTGGCACCTGGCCTCCAGCGTCTTCAACCACATGCTGACGTACAGCTTCATACCCGCCTGGAGGTCCTTGCTCCACCTCTCCCGGTCCTCAGCGGCAGCTTCCCAGTTGTCAGTGCCAATGTTAAAATTTGTGGTATCTCCTTTAATCGTATCCTTGTAGTGAAGGTCTTCCTTTGGTCTTCCCCTTGGCCTCTGTGCATTGGCGACCTCCCCGCACAGCACATCTTTGGGGATATGCCCAATTTCCATCCTGCGAACATGTCCAAGCCAGCGGAGACACTTCTGCTTCAGGACCGTAGGAATGCTGGGCATGTTGGTCAGGGAGAGGACAGATTCATTGGTGATTTTGTCCTGCCAAGAAACTCCCAGGATGCGACAAGGACAGTGGAATTGAAAATAATTCAATTTCCTTCCTTGGTGTAGATAGGTTGTCCAATCTTCACTGCTCCACCGTCATGTGCTCAAGATGCTCGCTTTATAGACAGTTATCTTGGTCTTGATTGTGAGTTTCTTCTTCTTCCATGCCCGCTTGGTGAGCCTCCAAAAGGTGGTTGCTGCCATTCCTGTACATGAATTGATTTCCTCATCCAGAGAGCGGCTATCACTCACTGCAGATCCTAGGTAGGTGGATTTGTTGACAGTTTCCAGCGGAGTGGTGTTTTGGGTGATTTCAGGGGAGAGTGGAGTGGAGTGGCCTGACCCATGGCAACCGTCTTCTTAACACTAATTGTCAGCTAGTATTTGTTGCAAGCGTGAGACAGTCTCACCATCAGCCCCTGATGTTCTTCTAACGTTGGGGCGATGAGTGCAGCATCATCAGCGTATAGGAGTTCCCCTCTAAGCACAATTATTGCCTTGCATACCATGAAAAACTATATTTATCTACTTGAGTGACATGAGTGGTGTAAAAGTACTTCACATACTAATATTGTGCAGGGTAGCTTGACTGCAACACTGGTTCAAGGAAAAAAAGATGTTTACTTCTACAATTACATTTTGCTTTCCTTCCTTTGTGGAAATGTGTTAGTGGTCTACCCTTAATTTCTTGCAAAATTCAACAAATTTGCTCACGTGACGATAACCTTTGATGATCCAAATTTTTCAAATGTGCACCATTTTAATTAAACTAGTCCAGTTGTGTGTTGTCTCATCAAGGACACAATGCGCACGATAGTCTATTATTATAGGTTTGTTGCTGAGAAGAATTGCCAATTCCACAAGTATTCTTGCGTGACGATTACCTTAGGCGTACCAAATTTTCAAATGTGCACCATCTTAATGAAACCAGTACAATTGTGTGTTGTCGCATTGCGGACACAATGTTCACGATAGCCTATTAGGATAGATTTGTTGCTGAGAAGAATTGCGGTTTAGAAATCTAGTTGGTTGTACAGGAGAATGCAAATAAAATATCTTCTCATTCTTTGTTGCTAAGCTTTCAGGTGAAGTGATTGGAGATGTAGCCGGCATAAGAAAAGCCGGCTTTGTAATCATTTATCGTGGGAGGAACTGATTACAAATTTAGGAAGATTATGCTTTACACTTTAACACGAAACACATTAACTGCTCCTCCCATTGCCATACTCGCCTTCCTGTCCTGGGCTGCTTCCACTCTCAGAGTGAGGCCCAACGCAAATTGGAGGAACAGCACCTCATATTTTGCTTGGGCAGCTTTCCCTAACTTCAAGTAACCAATGCTTTCCCTTTCTCTCTGTCCCTCCCCCAACTAGTTTCACTGTCCTCCCATAACTCTCAATCTGAAGAAGGGTCTCGAGCCGAAATGTCACCCATTCCTTCTCTCCAGAGATGCTGCCTGTCCCGTTGAGTTACTCCAGCATTTTGTGTCTATCTTCGGTGTAAACCGGCATCTGCAGTTCCTTCCAAGACAATTGTAAGATCACTTTAGTATTTGAAGCCTAGAGGTTTTTTTACAATGCATTGAAAATCTGTTTAATGTTTCATCAACAACATGTATGAACGTCAGCCTTGGGGCACCCCCGACTGAACAATGTGACTTTGTTATTGTTTCCCATCTGAGCATTTGCTGCGACTTCTGAGGCGAGCAATGCACGTGCCAGAGTTAATTCCACCAGGTAGAGATGACCTAAATTAAGCCCAAGAGAAGAAGAAGGGCGAAATGTGGGGCTATTCACCTAAA
Source organism: Malacoraja senta (assembly GCA_038087875.1). Lineage (NCBI taxonomy): Eukaryota > Metazoa > Chordata > Chondrichthyes > Rajiformes > Rajidae > Malacoraja > Malacoraja senta. The sequence continues at coordinate 17,332 of JAXLNO010004459.1, forward strand.
AGCATTTGTTTTTTAGGTATTTTTAGGTATTGAACCCACGGCACCCTTGAGGGAAAAACATAGTTCCAGTTTCAATTTCAGTTTAGTTTATTGCCACGTGCACCGAGGCACAGTAAAAAATGTTTGTTGCTTGCTAACCAGTCAGCAGAAAGACAGTACCCGATTACAATCGAGCCATTTACAGTGTATAGATGCATGATAAGGGAATAACGGTTCGTGCAAGGTAAAGCCAGTAAAGTCCGATCAAAGATAGTTTGAGGGTCACCAATGAGGTAGATAGTAGTTCAGGACCGCTCCCTAGTTGTGGTGGGATGGTTCAGTTGCCTGATGACAGCTGGGAAGAAACTGTCCCTGAATCTGGAGGTGTGCGTTTTCACACTTCTATACCTTTTGCCTGATGGGAGAGGGGAGAAGAGGGAGTGGCCAGAGCGCGAATCGAGCTTGATTATGCTGCTGGCCTTGCCGAGGCAGCCTGAGATAAAATAGTCCATTAATGTGGCTAAATTTCAATTGTTAAATTTCTAAATGATTGTTTAGTTTTGATTTATCACGATGCCCTGCGTTTCATTCAGTCGATGAATTTGTAATTAATCTAAAATTTCCAGATAACATAGGAGAGAAAATGACATGGTGAGTTTCACCATGTTAGTTGTCTGCCAGGATATTTAATACCTTTCACTATGACTGAATCAATATCAGTTCTTGGCATTAAAATTAGATTCTTGTGTGCTTCATGCATGATTATTGTAAACATGGTCAATTCGACAGCTGTAACTTTGAGAAGATTTGGGGAAATGCAAAAATGGTGGCATCAAGTGGATCCCCTTAACATTTTGTTGGTCTGCCTGGTTGCAATAGACATAGAAGGAGGATAGATACCCTGTATTTATTTATTGATATCATGAACTATTCTCTAGATAACACAAACATGATAAGTTTAGAGACACAGCCTTTCGGCCCGCCGACCAGCGATCCCCGCACACTAACACTATCTTATAACGCACTGGGGACAATTTACATTTACACCAAGCTGATTAACCTTCAAACCTCCACGTCTTTGGAGTGTGGGAGGAAACCGAAGATCTCGGGGAAAACCCACGCGGGTCACAAGGAGAACGTACAAACTCCGTACAGACAAGCACCCGTAGTCGGGATCGAGCCTGGGTCTCCGACGCTGTAAGGCAGTAGCTGTACCGCTGCGCCACCCTAGTTGTTAAATTAAGTGTTAGTTGCTGGCAATAAGAATGGTCGTCTTGCTTTGCAGCTTCCCACCCTTATCTTAACTTTCCAAAGATCAGGTGAATGGCCTCTATGCTTGTGCAAAAATCCTTTGATGGCTTTCTTTATGCCAAACATAATTTTACATTTTTTTACTAGTAGTGTGAATCTTTCAAGCTAGCCACGTAGCAGCCTGTGAAACAATATTCATTCTGTTCAGTAAAAAGTTTTTGTGTCGGTTCTCGTCTGTTTTTGGAATAACCCGCTTTATAAATAACTTGCAGGTAGAACTTTGTATCAGGAGTGATTTCAATCTGTTGTGCAAATGAGGTGAGATCTAGTGAGGGGTGGAGGAAGTTACCTTGTACGTGGACACCTTGTTTATACAAGCAAAAGGGCAAAGTGGACTTATGAAATGAAAATAATGTGCTTATTTACTCGGCATATTTACATAAGACACATCAAACCAAGCCACTTTCATTCTGTCTTGCAGTTAAAATTGAGTCTGTTTGATCTGACAATGTTAATCGAGAAGCAATAGATTATTTCCCAAGTTACTGATTGGTGTGGCAGTTTAAGTATTAGTTAATTTGTTCTTTTGCACCTTACTGCAAATTTATCTTTTTTTTCCATTAGAGCTTTCATACTCTGGTGTGGTTTATAAGAATGGCAGTGAAATAACAACAATAATTTATCAATGTGTAGGAAGGAACTGCAGATGCTGGTTTAAATCGAAGATAGACACAAAATGCTGGAGTAATTCAGCGGGACAGGCAGCATCTTGATGCTGCCTGTCCCGCTGAGTTACTCCTGCATTTTGTGTCTAATAATTTATCAATGATCATTATTAGTTCTGATTTCCATCGGCATAGGTATAGGCAACCAAAGGCAGCTTCTTCTCTCTGATAATAGTGCCTGCTGTAAATGTTAGGTAGACAAAAATGCTGGAGAAACTCAGCAGGCGAGGCAGCATCTATGGAGCGAAGGAATTAGGCGACGTTTCGGGTCGAGAAATGTTATGCTGGATTATGTGCTGAAACTGTTAACCCTCTGACCTAGAGGGACTAATGCTGTCAGCTGGGCCAAGGTCACCCTGGTTAACATAATAACCTATTATGTGTTAGGATCCAGTTTGAATTTAACCAGTAGGAAGGAACTGCAGATGCTGGTTTACACCGAAGAGTGACACGAAATGCTGGAGTAACTCAGCGGGACAGGCAGCCTTTCTGGAGAAAAGAAATGGTTGACATTTCGGGTTCTTCTTCAGACTGCGTCTTGTGGAAGGAATCCTCCCAATTATAAGAACCTAATTTTGATAACTCCCTCTTGCTTAGAGTCAAAGATTTATACAACACAGAAACGGGCCCTTCGGCCCAACGCAACCATACTGACTGAGTTGTCTACCTGAGCTAGTTACACTTGTTTGTTTTTTGGCAAATATCTCTTTAAATCTTTCCTATCCATTACCATTGTACCTGCCTTTACCACAGATCACAGTTCATTGCTCATCACCCTCTGTGAGAAAAAGTTGCCATTAAATCCTTTCCCACTCACTTTAAATCCATGCCCTCTAGTCATAGTCATAGAGTGATACAGTGTGGAAACAGGCCCTTTGGCCCAACTTGCCCACACAAGCCAACATGTCCCAGCTACACCAGTCCCACCTGCCTGTGCTTGGTCCATATCCCCCTAAACCTGTCCTATCCATGTACCTATCCAACTGTTTAGAGTCATAGAGTGAAACAATGTGGAAACAGGCCCAACTTGCCCACACCGGCCAACATGTCCCAGCTATTCTATTCCCACCTGCCTGTTGTTTCTTAAATGTTGCGATAATCCCTGCCTCAACTACCTCCTCTGGCAGCTTGTTCCATACACCCACCACCATTTGTGTGTAAAAGTTACCTCTCAGATTCCAATTAAATCTTTTTCCCTTCACCGCAAACCTATTTTTACACTCCCCTCCCATAGCGAATTGTCTGTGGCCATTCACCTAATCCATGCCCCTCATGATTTTATAAACCACTATAATGCAGCCCCCTCAGCCTCCTTCGCTCCAAGGAAAGCAGTCCTGGCCTCTCCAGTGTCTCTTTATTACTCAAGTCCTTCATTTATTTTTTTCTGCATCTTCTCCAGCTTTAGCACATGATAGTAAGGCAGTCCGAACTACACTCGATCACTCGATCCTTCAAATGCAGTCTCTGCAATGCCTTGTTCAGCTGCAAGGTGACATTCCAGTTCTTGTATCAATGCCCTGCCCGATGAAGACAAATGTGCAATATGCCTTCATTACCACCCGATCTACCTGTGTCGCCATTTTCTGGGAACTACCCTTCGGACTTTGTCCAATAACATTCACTAGGGCCCTGCCATTCACTGAGTATGTCTTGCCCTTATTTAACTTCACGAAATACATCACTTCACACTGGTTTGAGTTAAATTCCATCAGACAATCCTTTGCTCACTTTCTGAGTTGATCTTGATCCCATTGTGACAAGAAAGGGGCGGCACGGCGGCGCAGCGGTAGAGTTGCTGCCTTACAGCGCTTGCAGCGCTAGAGACCCGGGTTCGGTCCTGGCTACGGGTGCTGTCGGTACGGAGTTTGTACGTTCTTCCCGTGACCGCGTGGGGTTTCTCCGAGGTCTTCGGTTTCCTCCCTCACTCCAAAGACATACAGGTTTGTAGTTTAATTGGCGTGGTATGAGTGTAAATTGTCCCTAGTGTGTGTAGGACAGTGTTAATGTGCGGGGATCGCTGGTCGGTGTGGACTCGGTGGGCCGAAGGGCCTGTTTCCGCTCTGTATCTCTAAACTAAACTAAACGGACACTCAAAAGTACACTGATATATGTGATATTCGTGGATTAAAATGCACTGTTGAAACAGAGAGCTCAATGTGTCATGTTCTTATCAGATAATAAGTTGTTTTATTATAATAACAACTTAAACTGCCACACCAATCAGTAATTTGGGAAATAATCTATTGCTTCTGGATTAAAGTATGAGAAACATTCAGCTGGTCAGACTGCATCTTTAAAGTAAGAGCAGAATGTTTGTAAGACAGCATTCTCAGGCATCTATTAAGATGCAGAGGAAGGGGGAGAGAACACATAGGCGAGCCAAGGTAAGGAGAGTGAAAGGAAAAAGAGATAAATGGCAGGGTAGATTGTGCTGCAGAGCAAAAGAACACTGCAAAGAAACAGGTCCGTCAGCCCATCGTGCTGCTTCGACCATAATGCCAATGTAAACTAATCCAATCCGCCTGCATGAGGTCAGTATTCCTCTGTTTCTTGCCTGTTCACGTGTCTGTCTAAAAGCCTCTGACTTAAGGGGCTGTCCCACTTGGGCAACCTAATCCGCGAGTTCTGGTGAGTTTGCCCTCGACTCATACTCTCAGCATGGTCGACACGAGATCGTAGGAGGTCTTCGTAACTCTCCTTCATGCTCGAGAGTGGTCTCCGCATACACGAGGCCTCAGCTAGGTCACGGCATTTTTTTCAATACGTTAAAATATGTCCGCGAGTAAAAAAAGGTCGCCATGGAAAAAATCAATACTTTTTTTACTCGTAGGTTTAGTCGTAGTAGGTTGTCATGTTATTCGTAGGTAATTGAGGGTAGTCGAAGGTAATCGAAGGCAGTCGAAGGTAGTCGTAGATAGTCTTCATCATAGTCGAAGGGAGGTCGAAGGAGATCGAAGGAGGTCGTCTTCACTCTCCACTATTCGTTGTCCAATTTTCCCGAAGTTAGTCGTAGCTAGTCAAAGCTGGTCTTCAACATAGTCGAAGGAAGTCTTCTACATAATCGAAGGAGGTCTTCAACATGACATTTTTTCAAACTCTCCTAAACTCTTCTAAACTCGCCAATTAAGTCGCCCAAGCGGGACAGCCCCCTTTAAACTATCAAACTTTCTTTCACCACCTTCCCAGGCAGCATATTCCAGACACCCACCATTCTCTGTTAGAAACAAAATGCCTCTCAGGTCTCTGAAAAATTTCCCCCTCATCACACCTTAAACATATACCCTCTAGTTCTTCATATTTCTACCTTGGGGCAAAAAGACTCTGTTATTTAACCTATGAATGCCTCATATAATTTTATAGACCTCTTATCAATTTGCCACGCATCCTTCGCTCCAGAGAGGACTCCAGTGTGTCCTACCTTCATTTAGTTAATATCCAATCCAGACAGTAATGACTATGAAGAGGTTTTTCTGAATAAAATGAAAAGCCCCAGACCCGATTTGTCAATGGTGTTTCTTACTTATGAACTTATTTGGGAAGGTATAGTGGGAAGAGGGGTGGGTGTAAGTAGAGATGTAACACAGATTAGAATCTTGTGAAGAGTATGGTGAAACGGTGAGGGGTAATCCGCTTGCGGTGAGCTGATGAATGATAATCTGAAGAATGGAGGGAATGCTACCTTTTATCTCCTTTCCCACAGTACAAGACCAAAAACCAATTGTTCCAAGTGAAACAGCAGCTTTAAATTTAGTATCTTGTTTTTGTTGCTTATGATAGATATGGTGTCTTCTATGTCATCGATTCGTACAGCGTGGAAACAGGCACTTCAGCCCAACTGGCCCACGCTAACCAACACGTCCCATCTATACTAGTGCCCCCATCTATACTAGTTCAACATGTCTGCATTTGGTCTATATCCCTCTAAACCTATACTATCCACTGCCCCCCTCCCGGACTCTCAGTCTGATGAAGGGTCTTGACCGAAAATGTCACCTATTCCTTTTCTCCGGAGATGCTGCCTGTCCCGCTGAGCTACTCCAACATTTTGTGTCTATGTGTAAGAAAGAACTGCAGATGCTGTTTTTAATCGAAGGTAGACATAAAATGCTGGAGTAACTCAGCGGGTGAGGCAGCATCTCTGGAGAGAAGGAATGGGTCGAGACCCTTCTGTAGATTGGTTATTTCCTACTAGTCAATTGTAGTGCTTGTTAGTAGTTGCTCCGCCTAATATGCGACTCATATTACCAAGAGCTTGCCTACGCCATTCAGTATGAGTAGCTGCTAGGAACTGTAATGTCCTGCAGACCGATGCTGTAAGTAGATTTAATAAACGTGTTGTATCTTGATGGGTGTTTGACTCGACTCATTACACCTTCTTCAGACTTAAGAAGTGTCTATACTAGGTATGTACATAGCAAACTTTTTAAAACTTTGTGATAGTACCTGCCTCAACTACCTCCTCCAGTAGCTTGTTCCACACACCTACCACCCTTGTATAAAATTGTCGTCCCTCAGGTCCTTTTAAATATTTTCCCCCTCACCTTAAACCTATATTCTCTGGTTCTTGATTCCCCTACAATGCGTAAAAGACTATCTATTCCTCTTATGATCTTTTACTCCTCTTTCATCCTCCTGCGCTCCGAGGAATAAAGTCGTAGCCTGCTCAACCTCTCCCTATAGCTGAAGCCCTGGAGTCCTGGCAACTTCCTCGTAAGTCTTCTCTGCACCCCTTCCAGCTTAACAACATCTTTCCTATAACAGGGTTACCAAAACTGAACACAGTACTCCCTGGTGGCACTGGAGTGCTGCTGCCTCACAGCGCCAGGGACCCGGCTTAGATCCTGACTACGGGTGCTGTCTGTATGGTGTTTGTACCTTCTCCCGTGAATGCATAGGTTTTCTCCGGGAGCTCCAGTTTCCTCCCACACTCCAAAGACATAGAGGTTTGTACGTTAGTTGGCTTCTGTAAATTGTAAATTGTCCCTAGTATGTAGTATAGTGTTCGTTTGCGGGGATCGCTAGTCAGTGCGGACTCAGTAGGTTGAAGGGCCTGTTTCCGCGCTGTATCTCTAAACTAAACTAAGCTAAACTCCAGATGTGGCCTTACCAATGTCTTGTACAACTGTAACATAGCCTCCCTACCTCTATACTGAAATACTCTTGACTGATAAAGGCCAATGTGCCAAAAGCCTTCTTGACCACCCCAATCTAGCTGTGATGCCAATTTCAAGGAACTGAATACCTGCACACATAGATCCCTCTGCTCTACAACACTCCCCAGAGTCCCGTCATTCACTGTGTAGGTCCTGCACTGGTTAGGTTTTCCAAAATATAATACCTCATACTTCTCTGTATTAAACTCCATCAACCATTCCTCAGCCCACCTGCCCAACCGATCAAGATCCTGCTGCAATTTTTGATGACCATCTTCACTACAATACCGCCCACTATGTGTCATCTGCAAACTTACTAATTATACATTGCACGTTCTCATCCAAGTCATTTATATAGATGACAAACAGCAATGGGCCCAGCACCAAACCCTGAGGCACACCATTAGTCACAGGAATGTTTGGGGACGTTACCTAGATTATGTCTAGATTTGGAAACCAAACCTAGAATAGAATGACGTTGCTATTTAGTGACCTTTTATTGAGTCGTATGTTGATTTCAAGTCAAGTCAAGACAGTTAAGTCAAGAGAGTTTATTGTCATGTGTCCCAGATAGGACAATGAAATTCTTGCTTTGCTTCAGCACAACAGAATATAGCAGGCATGAATACAGAACATATCAGTGTGTCCATATACCATTATATAAATATACTAGACTAAGTGGGACCCGTTGGGTCCCAGCATCACACAGGAGGGCTGGTCACCCAACGCAATATTCCACCTCTCCACCAATTCCAATATTGCTGGCCAGTGGGGGGAGGGGGGGGCTTTCTGTTGCGCTAGTTGGTACTATTTGTTATTTGTTGATCACACACACCCTCCACCTCACACAGACACACACACACACACACACACACACACAGACTCATTCTCACACACACACACACACACACACACACACACACACACACACACACACACACACAGACTCATTCACACACAGACTCATTTACACACACACACACACACACACACACACAGACTCATTTTCACACACACACACACACACACACACACACACAGACTCATTCACACACACACAGACACACACACACAGACTCATTCACACACACACACACACACACACACACAGACTCATTCACACACACACACACACACACACACACACACACACACATACACAGACTCATTCACACACACACACACACACACAGACTCATTCACTCACACACGTCACCCAATGCTAAAATGCCAAGTAACTTCAGAACGTGTTGAATATACAGTGTGTAAAACAAATGTTTAAAGCCTGTAGAGGCTGCTGCTGCTGAAGCAAAAACGTGCTTTAAATAACATCCAAGAAACACACTCACCATAGACAGAGCAGTCAGCTCTCTTGAATTATTCAACGGCGCCTGCACTCGGCGCCATCTTGACGTCACCCTCTCGCTTCTTGCCACGAACCGGAAATGATGCACTCAGCGCCAGCATGCCGCTAACCGGAAATGACGTCATCGGCGCCATCTTGAAACTAAGCGAAAATCACAGAATGAGCGCCAATTTTGAAATTAAATACAGTCCTGATCTAATAAAATGTTTATTCACGCTTTATCCATCCGAAAACTTGCAAGCAAGCCCTTTAAAAGCCAAGCCAATTGGACAGAAACACTTTGCAAGCCAACAAAACACATTTGCTGAAAGCCCTTTAAAAAGCCAACCTAATTGGGCAAACACTTTACAAACAACAAACACATTTGCTGAAAACCACATCCCGGGACTCACCGTGGAGTAGACGTGCGTTCAGTGTTATTCGCAGCTCAGAGAGCCGTGACCCTCTCGCTTCCTCCGTCTGGCAGAGACTGAGTGAGCCACGACACTTCCGGGTTTTATAGTCCCTCCCCCCTGCTGCCAGTGGAGGCAGCAGAGAGAATGGCGACATTTTTTGAAATTAATATCTCTCTGATATTTCATCGATGGGAAAAATCCTCCGGTCCAGTCCGGCGGAGGGGGTCTCTGAGCTAGGTGGCCAAAAATGACAGCCGTAAGTGGCGCCGTTCTCTCGGAAATCACATCGCAGCGAGTCAAAAGCGGTCAAGATCTTTTAGTAATATAGATACAAACATGAATAAATAAGCAGATAAAGTGCAAATAAACAGATAATGGTCTATTAATGTTCAGAGATTTGTTTCAGTTGAGTTTAATAGCCTGATGGCTGTGGGGAAGTAGCTATTTCTGAACCTGGACGTTGCAGTCTTCAGGCTCCTGTACCTTCTACCTGAAGGTAGCGGGGAGATGAGTGTGTGGCCAGGATGGTGTGGGTCCTTGATGATGCTGGCAGCCTTTTTGAGGCAGCGACTGCGATAGATCTCCTCGATGGTAGGGAGGTCAGAGCCGATGATGGACTGGGCAGTGCTTACTACTTTTTGTAGTCTTTTCCGCTCCTAGGCGCCCAAGTTGCCGAATGAAGCCACGATGCAGTGAGTCATTAAGTTTGAAAGGCCACAGTTAATGAGTACCATGTGAAGACAGGAGACACAAGAAACTGCAGATGCTGGAATCTTGAGCAAATGGCAGTGGCTGCAGAAAGCGCTGTCGGCCAGAGGCTACAACTTAGGCCAAACCAACAGCCGCGTCAACCTGACCGTGCCACAGCTGGTGAAGTAGGGCTCGCTGCGGCAGACCAGCGGCATCGGCGCCTAGTTTTAAGGTGAAACGACACAAAGTGCTGGAGGAACTCAGCAGACGGGATCAGTCTGAGGAAGGGTCCCTATATGTATCACCTATCCATGTTCTCCAGAGATGCTTCCTGACTCACTGAGTTCCTCCAGTACCTTGAGTGTTCTATGCAAAATTCCAAAATCTGCAGTTCCTTGTGTCTAAATTTTTATGGTTATTGCATCCTATTTTATATTCATGCTTTGTTATGCATCTCCAGACCTGTTAACAATAACAAGTCCTAGACATACACATAGACATAGACATAAGCATGTTTTTTAATGTTTTTATAAGATCCCCCCTCATCATTCTAAACCCCAGTGAATACAAGCCTAGTCTTTTCAATCTTTCCTCATATGACTGTCCCGCCATCCCATGGATCAATCTTGTGAACCTACGCTGCACTGCCTCAATCACAAGGATGTCCTTCCTCAAATTAGGAGACCAAAACTGTACACAATACTCCAGATGTGGTCTCACCAGAGCCCTATACAACTGCAGAAGAACCTCTTTACTCCTATAATGAAATCCTCTTGTTATGAAGGTCAACATTCCATTAGCTTTCTTCACTGCCTGCTGTACCTGTAAGCCAGCTTTTGGTGACCGGTGTACAAGGACGCCCAGGTCTCGCTGCACCTCCCCCTTACCTAACCTAACCCCATTGAGATAATAATCTGCCCCCTTGTTTTTGCCGCCAAAGTGGATAACCTCACATTTATCTATATTATACTGCATCTGCCACGCATCTGCCTACTCACACATCCTGTCCAGGTCACCCTGCAACCTCCTAACATCCTCTTCACAGTTCACACTGCCACCCAGCTTTGTGTCATCCGCAAACTTGCTAGTGTTGCTCCTAATTCCCTCTTCCAAATCATTAATATATATGGTAAACAGTTGCGGCCCCAACACCGAGCCTTGCGGCACTCCACTTGCCACTGCTTGCCATTCTGAAAAGGACCCGTTCACTCCTACTCTTTGCTTCCGGTCTGCCAACCAATTTTCTATCCATGTCAACACCCTACCCCCAATACCATGTGCTCTAATTTTAGTCACCAGTCTCCCGTGTGGGACCTTATCAAAGGCTTTCTGAATGTCTAGATACACTACATCCACTGGCACCCCTTCATCCATTTTACTTGTCACATCCTCAAAAAATTCCAGAAGATTAGTCAAGCATGATTTCCCTTTCATAAATCCATGTTGACGGACTAATCCTTTTACTGCTATCCAAATGCCCCATTATTACCTCTTTAATAATTGACTCCAGCATCTTTCCCACCACCGAAGTCAGGCTAACTGGTCTGTAATTCCCCGCTTTCTCTCTCGCTCCTTTCTTGAAAAGTAGGATAACATTAGCTATCCTCCAATCCACAGGAACTGATCCTGAATCTATTGAACATTGGAAAATGATCACCAATATGTCCACTATTTCTAGAGCCACCTCCCTGAGGACCCTGGGATGCAGACCATCAGGTCCAGGGGATTTATCATTCTTCAGTCCCATTAGCCTACCCAATACTATTTCTCGCCTAATGAAAATTTCTTTCAGTTCCTCTACCCCTTTAGATACTCTGTCCTCCAGTACATCTGGGAGATTGTTTGTGTCTTCCTTAGTGAAGACAGATCCGAAGTACCTATTCAACTCTTCTGCCATTTCCTTGTTGCCCATAATAATTTCACCCGTGTCTGCCGTCAAGGGACCCACATTTGACTTTGCTACTCTTTTTCCCTTAACATATCTAAAGAAGCTTTTACTGTCCTTCTTTATATTCCTGGCCAGCTTCCCTTCGTACTTCATCTTTTCTGCCCGTATTGCCCGTTTTGTTTCCTTCTGTTGTCCTACGAAAGTTTCCCAATCCTCTGGGTTCCAGCTACTCTTTGCTGTGTTATACATCTTTTCTTTTAGTTTTATTCTATCCCTAACTTCTCTTGTCAGCCACGGTTGCCTCCTACTCCCCTTAGAATCTTTCTTCTTTTTTGGAATGAAATGATCCTGCGTCTTCCGGATTATGCCCAGGAATTCCTGCCATTGCTGTTCCACGGTCATTCCTGCTAGGATCCCTTTCCAGTCTACCTTGGCCAGCTCCCATCTCATACCTTCATAGTCCCCTTTGTTCAACTGCATCACTGACACTTCCGATTTAACGTTCTCCTTCTCAAATTGCAGATTAAAACGAATCATATTATGATCACTACCTCCAAGCGGTTCCTTTACCTCGAGTTCTCTTATCATATCTGGTTCATTGGACAACACTAAATCCAGAATTGCCTTTTCTCTGGTCGGCTCCATTACAAGCTGCTCTAAGAATCTATCTCGGAGGCATTCTACAAACTCTCTTTCTTGGAGTCCTGAACCAACCTGATTTTCCCAGTCAACCTGCATATTGAAATCCCCCATCGCCACAGTTGCATTACCTTTGTTACATGCCAGTTTTAACTCCTGCTGCAACTTATACCCTACATCCGGGCTACTGTTTGGGGGTCTGTAGATAACACCAATTAGTGTCTTCTTGCCTTAACAATTCCTCAACTCAAGGACTTGTTTCCACACTGTATCTCTAAACTCTACCTCGTCAGACACTATGTCTTCCCTCGCAAGGGACTGAATTCCATCCCTCACCAGCAGAGCTACCCCCCCCCCCCTCCTCTGCTCACCTGCCTGTCCTTTCTATAGGATGTATAACCCGGAATATTAAGTTCCCAGGCCCGATCCTTCTGCAGTCACGTCTCAGTAATCCCCACAATGTCATATCTACCAACCTCTAACTGAGCCTCAAGCTCATCTACTTTACTTCTTATACTTCGAAGTCACATTGCCTTCCATCAGTTAGCACCACCACCTTATTAGTTATTCATAGAGTGATGCAGCGTGGAAACAGGCCCTTCAGCCAACTTGCCCACACCGGCCGACATGTCCCAGCTACACCAGTCCCACCTGCCCGCATTTGGCCCATATCCCTCCAAACCTATCCCTCCAAACCTACCTACAAGGGAGACACAAAGAACTACAGATGCTGGAATGTCAAGCATAAAAAAAACTGCTGGAGGAAATCAGTGGATCAGGCAGCATCTGTGGGGGGAAATGGAGTGTCGACATTCCTGGTTGGAACCCTTCAGTCTGAAGAAGGATCCCAACCCAAAATGTCATCTGTCCATTTTCTTCCACAGATGCTGCCTGGCCCGCTGAGTTCTACAAGCAGTTTCTTTCCATTGGATCGCAACATATCATAGACACCCTCTTTGTTGCCTGCACCACTCCCCTTTGTCTGCAACTTAAACATGTTTGAGTTCTAACTTTTCCTTATTCAGGTGAAACGATGTCCGCTTGGGATATTATCTGATCTGCTGAGAATTTGCACTATTTCTCTTTTCCCCTCAGAGTTCTATCATCATTTTTTTTAAAGCTTTTTCATTATTCCTGGGTTCAATTGCTCTGAGCAAATTAAATTTCCAATTCAATTTGGAAAATCAAAATGATCGGTGCAATGAGAAAACCAATGAGAAAAAAATGAGAAATGTATTAGTAGCATCACAGTGCTGCCTTACAGTGACAGAAACCCAGGTTCGAACTTGACTATGGGAGTTGCCTGTATGGAGTTTGTACGTTCTCCCTGTGACTGCGTGGGTTTCCTCCAGGTGCTCCGGTTTCTTTGCACATTCCATGGACGTGCATTTTTGTAGGTTAATTGGCTTCTGTAAATTGTCCCTCGTGTGTGTAGGATAGAACTAGTGCATTGACGATCACTGTTCAGCATGGGCTCGGTGGACTGAAGGACCTGTTTCCACACTGTATCTCTAAACTAAAACTAAACAAGCTTATAGCTAAAATTGCATGGCAAATTAATTGCCCCAGTTGATCCCATCGGTAGTAATCTCTGGAACAGCCCCGGTGGCATGTACTAGTGAGGGAAGGAATGGGCAGATGAGTGCGTGGCTCAGGAGTTAGTGCAGGGATTCAGATTTTTAGACCATTTGGATCTCTTCTGGGGCAAAATGTGTAGGAAAGAACTGTGGATGCTGGTTTAAATCGAGGGTCGACACAAAATGGTGAAGTAACTCAGCGGGACAGGCAGCATCTCTGGAGAGAACGAATGGGTGACGCTTCGGGTCGAGACCCTTTTTCAGTTTTTCATGTTGCCTGTCCCGCTGAGTTACCCCAGCATTTTGTGTCTATCTTCTGGGGCAGAGGTGACTTGTACATGAGGGATGGGTTGCATCTGAACTGGAGGGGGACCAATATCCTTGCAGAGAGGTTCGCCGATGGTACTCGGGTGGGTTTAAACTAGAGAGGAAGGAGGGTGGGAACCAGAGTAGTAGGTCAGAAATTGGAAGGAGTGATGAGAAGTGATGAGAAGATAAAGGTTTGGACCTGTAAAGGGCCTGTCCCACTTTCACGTCCTAATTCACGACCTCTGCCGAGTTTGCTCTTGACTCATACTCACAGCATGGTCGTCACGAGGTCCTAGGAGGTCGTAGGTAGGTCGTAGCTGGCCGTGATGCTAGTCGTAGATAATCGTGGCATCAAGTAGGTCGGGGCGTTTTTCTAGCATGATGAAAAATGTCCACGAGTAAAAAAGGTTGTGAATTAGGTCGTGAAAGTGGGACAGGTCCTTAAGTTTCAAACATTGGGCCGGCAGGGAGAGGTTATGGAATATGGTGATGCTAATGGGCTGTGTAGGAAGGAACTGCAGATGCTGGCTTACATCAAAGTGCTGGAGTAAGAGCGGGTCAGGCAGCATCTCTCGAGAGGAGGAATGGGTGACGTTTCGGGTCGAGATCCTCCTTCAGACTCACGGGGTGTTTATTTCAATGCAAGGAGTATAGCGGAGAATGTAGATGAACTTAGAGCCTGGATCAATGCATGGGACTACGATGTTGTGGCCATTGTTGAAACATGATAGCAAGAGGAACACAATTGGATGCTCACTGTCCCGGGGTTCAGATGTTTCAGATGTGATCGAGAGGGAAGCAAAAGAGGTGCAGGAGTTACGCTACTAATTAGGGAGATTATCACAGCAGCACTCAGAGAGGACATACAGGAGTATTTGTCCCCTGAGGCGATATGGGGACAGTTTAGAAGTAAGAAAGGTGTAAGCACTCTAAATGGATTGTTCTATAGGCCCCCGAATAGCAAGCGGGAGATAGAGGAACAGATATGTAGGTTACTGAAAGATGCCAAAGCAACATTGTTGTGTTCGTGGGTGACTTTAACTTCCTCAATATTGACAGGGACTCAATACCAAAGGCTTAGAAGGGGCAGAATGTGAGGGGTGTATCCAAGAGGATTTCCTGAAACAGTATGCGGGTAGTTTTGTTACACGGCAGGTTGCATCTTACCAACTAGATCGTGTTTTTTTGAGGTGGTGACAAAGGTGGTTGATGAGTGTAGGCTGGTGAATGTTGTCTACGTGGATTTTAGTAAGGCATTTGGTAAAGTTGTGTGTATTTGATCCAGAAGATTAAGATGCACAAATAGGAATCTGAGGGGTAACTTTTTCACATGGGTGTATGGAACAAGCTGCCAGAGGAGATAGTTGAGGCTGGGACTATCCCAATGATTAAGAAACAGTTAGACAGGTACATGGATAGGACAGGTTTGGAGGGATATGGACCAAGCGCAGGCAGGTGGGTCTAGTGTAGCTGAGACACTGTTGGCTGGTGTGGGCAAATTGGGCCGAAGGGCCTGTTTCCACACTGTATCACTCTGTGACTCTATGCCTGTCACGTTGCGGCCCTGTTTTCACCAATCTTTCCACCACCACGCACAAGAAGCACAAGACAGACACCAACATATGCAGATGCCGAGAAGTGCGTTCAGCTCTGGCTGAACAACTTCTAATCTTGTGTGTGGACTCGATAAGAAGAAATAGTGTGAATTGGTTTACTGTTAGAAGACAGATGGTGCAGTGGAAGGACACAATTCAGGCTGGACATCTGTGGCCAGTGAAGTTCCGCAGGGATCTGTGCTGGGACCTCTACTGCTTGTGATGTATATAACTGACTTGGATGTAAACTTGGATGGGTTGGTTAGTAAGATTGCAGGTGCAAGATTGCTGGCGTCACGAACTGTGAGGCTGTCAAAGTACACAGCGGGATATAGATCAGTTACAGAAATGGGTGGAGAAATGGCAGATGGAATTTAACCCGAGCAAGTATAAGGTCAAATCTGAGCACTTTGGGAGGTCAAATGCAAGGGGAAAATATATACAATTAATGGCATGACCTTTAGTAGCATTGATGTACAGAAGGATCTTACGGTCCCAGTCCATAACTCGTTAAACGTGGCAGCACAAGTAGATAGTGGTAAAGAGGCATATGGTATGCTTGTTTTCATAGATTGGGGCATTGAGAACATGTAGGTTACTAAAGTGATGATGCAGCTTCACAGGACTTTGGTAATGCCGCATTTGGAATATTAAATGCAGTTCTGGTCACCCCAATACATAAAGGATGTGGAGGCTTTGGAAAGGGTGCAGAGGAGGTTCACCAGAATGATAGACACAAAATGCTGGAGTAACTCAGTGGGTCAGGCGACATCTCTGGAGAAAAGGAATAGGTGACGTTTCGGGTTGAGACCCTCCTTCAGACTGAAGCTGGAGTAACTCAGCAGGTCAGGCAGCATCTCTGGAGAGAAGGAATAGGTGATGTTTTGGGTCGAGACCCTTCTTCAGACCCTTCTTCAATCTGAGAGTCGGGGGAGAGGGAAACCAGAGGCATGAAAAGGTACAGATCAAATCAGGACCGGCACTGATGACTCAGGAAAGGTGGAGCCCACAATGGTCCATTGTAGGCTGTGAAAGAGGTGATAACAAAGGGATATGAACAATGAAACTAGCAGGATGACTAGGGTGGGGGAGGGGCACAGAGAGAGAGAGAGAGAGAGAGAGAGAGAGAGAGAGAGAGAGAGAGGGAATGCAAGGGTTACTTCAAATGAGAGAACTCGGCATTCATACCGCTGGGTTGTAAGCTTTGGATCCAACCTTTGCAGCAGAATGATGCCTGGATTAGGGAGATGTTGGACAGACTTGGTTTGTTTTCTCTGGACTACTGGAGGCTGCAGAGATACCTGATAGAAGTATATAAAATTAAAGAGGCATTGTTCGGGTAGACAGTCAGAATCCTTTTGCCCAGGATGGAAAAATGAAAAACTATTCTAGAGGTATAGCTTTAAGGTGCGAGGGGAAAAGTGTGAAGGAAATGTGCGGGGCAATCTTCTTTACACAGAGTGTGTTGGGTGCCTGGAACATGTAACCAAGGTTGGTGGTTGAGGGCAGGCACAATAGTGGTTAAGAGACTTTTGAATAGGCATATATCTGGACTGTGTGCAGGTCGATAATACATGGTCGACACAAAATGCTGGAGTAACTCAGCGGGACAGGCAGCATCTCCAGATAGAAGGAATGGGTGACGTTTTGGATCGAGACCCTTCTTCAGACATGGTCTTGGCATCATGTTTTGCACTGACATTGTGGGCTGAAGGGTCTGTTCTTGTGCTGTACTGTTCTATGTTTGATGTTCTAACTGCATACTGCATGCCTTCAATATAATCATTTTGCACGACTTTAAAATGCAGGACGAGGTCCCCTTAACTGATCTCTGAAATGTTGAGCGTACACGTTAGTTTCTGTGAGGAAGGGTGGGGAGGAAATGTGGCGGTGCCTGACAAGCAGTCACGCTCAGAATGCAAATGTGAATGTGTGTGAACTCGTGATCAAGGCTACATGTGTTTTGAATTTCTTCCACATACCTTATCAAAAATCAGAATAGTGACTGTTTGGAAGTCTTACACCAGGTGCAGTCTAAGGTAGTCAAGAGTGTTTTATTGTCATATGTCCCAAAACGGAACAGTGAAATTCTTACTTACCTACTCTCTTCATTGAGTGGCAAATTCAGTCATTAGAGGCAAAATGGAGCAGAATTGTTTATGGAGCATTTGACTTTTCCTCATTGTTAACACTTAAGTGTTACTTAAGTGTTAAGTCTTAAATTGTTTTTTTGATCCCAATCACAAAGTTATTACAGTAGCGTGCATTCATGTAGAACAACACAAGGGACTTGCAATGGAAGCAGGTGCGTACTACTAGCTAAGTACAGTGATCTGGGGAGGAAGTCTAAAGATTTGATTTGTGTCGTTATGCCGGCTTTTGACACGAGAAAGCAAGTGAATAAGATCAGTTTAGTTTTGTAAAGTAACAGATAAGAAAATTAATTCATTTACTTTCTTTGAGCTTTAACTATTGCATTTTTAAAGAATGCAGATCTTTATTAGAATTTGGTTACAAGTTAATACCAAACTTACATGCCACATTGGCACCGTTGTATTTTGTTGTTCTTCATTTTGGTCAGTTGTGAATTTTTAAAGAAATATTAAATGCCCATGAAGAGATCACTGATTGCTGCAATTATAAGTTTTTAATCCCATTTAGATTTCATATTTCTGAAGTGAGTATAGTATGCTGATGTATATAAATATTAGTTAGCTAAAATTGTCTTTTTGTATAAATTCATGTGAATCATTTTTTAATTTTCCAAAATAAAAATCTGCATAATACTGATATTGAACTCATCCCACCAACCGTTGGAAAATCGAGTGAATTATAAAAGTCATTTAAAATCTGCAATAATTAGATTTTTGTTTGACAAGGGGTACATTCTGTTTTGCATTTTGTGAACAGGCTGCTAAAGAAAATGTAATTGATGTTGAATTTCATTCTATAAAGACTAGAGCATTAGAACTTTTTAATTCTAGGCATGAACTCGACAAAAAACAACAACAATTTAGCTTTGTTTAAAGATACAGCATTCGGCCCACCCCGACCAGCGATCCCCGCATATAACACTATCCTACACACACTAGGGACAATTATTACATTTGCCAAGCCAATTAACCTACACACCTGTACGTCTTTGGAGTGTGGGAGGAAACCGAAGGTCTCGGAGAAAACCCACGTGGTCACGGGGAGAACGTGCAAACTCCATACAGACAGCACCCGTAGTCGGGATCGAACTCGGGTCTCCGGCGCTGCATTCGCTGTAAGGCAGCAATTCTACCGCTGCGCCACCGTGCCGCCCCTGATAAGTTCTATCAGAATTTAAAGTAGATCATTTGAATAGTGAAGTTTTCCTTCTTGTATTGTGTTGGAATGTTGATAACGTAACTGCATTTGTATAACAGCACCTATCATGGGTGTCCCTCTATCCAACAGAATCCTGTGTTATTCTCTCAAGTGCCACAAGTCAGGAGCTCTGTCCTGAACTGCCTTTGCCTTTTAATCAGCAAGGTCCTACGAAGCATAATGTCGTCACAACTGGTCACTACGTTACAGGAGAGATATGCCTGGTCGCCACACTATAGGAAAGATATGTTTGCCCTGCAGATTACACAATACAGAGGGGATTCACCAGGATGATGTCCGGATGGAGAATTATCGTTATATAGAGAGACTGGAATGAAGGAGGCTGAGGGATGAATTCAAAAAAATAGATAAGATCATTAGAGGCTCAGATCGAGTCAAAATCGTCTTCCCATGATGAGAGTACCCAGACAAATGTGGGTATAGGGTTAGGTGAGAGGTATGAGATTTTAAGGAGGATTTTAGGGGCTATTTTATTAAAAGAGGGTGATTGATATTTGGCACATGCTTCAGAGGAGCTGGTAAAATCAGATACAATTACTAGGGTGGCACGGTGGCTCAGTGGTAGAGTTGCTGCTTTACAGTACTTCAGTGACAGAGGCCCGGGTTCGATCCTGACTAGGGGTGCTGTCTGTACGGAGTTTGTACGTTCTCCCCCGTGAGCGCTTGGGTTTTCTCCGAGACCTTCGGTTTCCTCCCGCTCTCCAAAGACCTACAGGTTTGTAGGTTAATTGGCTTGGTATAAATGTAAATTGTCCCTAGCATGTGTAGGATAATGTAGGGATTGCTAGTTGGCACAGACTCAGTGGGCCGAAGGGCCTGTCTGCGCTGTATCTCTAAACTAAACTAAACTACCATATTGAAGAGGCATTTAGATATACACTGAATAGACACGGTATTGAAGGATAAAGACCTAACACTAATTATATGGATGGGCAAAATGGTTGGCATAAATGTCGTAGGCCGAAGGTCTCATCGTTGTGCTGTACAACTCTGAATCTATATGTATTTGCTTTGAATTTTTTATTAGAAAAACAGACGACCTGAAACTTGCCTTCCTTTCATTGGTTTTATTTGTCTTGGTTGTGTTGAATCACAGCAAAGAGTGTGTGGCATGTCTAACGTGCTGCAGGATCAGCAGGGAATTAACATTCCACTGGACTTCATGACGATCAACATTGGTGAGCAATGGTGAGGACTCCAGAAACTTCAGGTCTTGATATTGATGATGAGGCCACAGAAGGAAAATCAAATCCTCCTTCGAATCTGCAGGAAAGCTTGCATTCACTGTTGCAAACAAGCTACCTGTTTAGAGAGCTGCAGATGTTGGTTAATGGGCAAAAGGACACAAAGTGCTGGAGTAACTCACCAGGTCAGGCAGCATCTGAGGGGAGGAGAAGAAAGCTGGAAAAGGAAGAGGCAGGAGAAAGGGGTGGCAGGCAATGGGTCGACATGGGCGATGGGAGGGGGTTTTCACAGGCGGTTGGTTGGAGCAAAGGCCAGAGATAAGAACAGTAGGTGTGAGACGGGTTTGAAGAGTGCGGGTGTAAAGCCAGGGGTGAGGTGGGTAACAGGAGTGGAAGGTGGTGAGGGTAAAATAGGTTAGAGTCCAGGTGGGGAACAGGGAAGGGGTGGTGAGAGAAGAGAGGGGGGGGGGGGGGGTGTTGTGAGGGTGAAAGTGTGTGTGTGCGGGGGGGGGTTAGTTAACCGAAAATTGGAGAATTCAACATTCACACATTAAGCTACCCAAACAAAATACGACGTGCTGCTTCTCCAGTTTGTGTGTGGCCCCACTCTGGCCCCACTCTTGTGTGTGGCCCCACCCAGGACAGAGAGTGAAGGAAGGAACTGTTAGATGCTGGTTTAAACCGAAGATAGACACAAAATGCTGGAGTAACTCAGCGGGACAGACGGCACCTCTGGAGAGAAGGAATTGGTGACGTTTCGGGTTGAGACCCTTCTTCGCAAGCCTGAGAGGCTGCATTTTGAGCTGTTCTTGTTTGATTATTTGGTGCATTGCACTCTTGGTAACAGTAATTCAAATTTTTACACTAAAAACGTTTTCTTGCCATAGAACAAATTCATCTTGATCGCAGCAACTTGGCTGTGGTGGTGCATGTGAAACACTTAGAGGACAAAGGGATCATTTGTACTGTTTCTTTGTCTAGAAACTTTGCTATTCTGTCATAGTAACAGATTGAGAGAATGTTTACCTTTGCTCAACATGGTGGGTTGAAGTAGTTCATAAGGGCTCAAAGCTTGTTGAATAAGGTTTGCAGTGAAAGTTGTTATTGCCTCATGCCTCTGTTATGGCTTTAATGGCTCATTTAAACTGTGATTAACATGTCATGCACCAGTGAAAATGACTTCTGGCAGCATCCTCCTAGATTGTTCTTCACCCTTGAACCTAAATAATCAAGAAGCTTGTTATTGAGAAGAAAATCTTGGTTGGCATTTGAAGTTTGTGCTCTTGAGGTGTATCAAGTGCTGGATGTTGGACCCCAGGCATCAAATAATTTAAAGTTTGTAAATAACAAAGAGCTCGGAAGTAGAAAAAAAAAGTGAGGAAGCTGGTAGTTGATTAAGAGATCTGATGAAGGCTGGTTGAATAGTAGCAGATGAAATTGTATACAGAGCAGTGTCAAGCATTTTGTATTTTGGTCATGAAGAGAAAGAGAGGCAATATAACAGGGATGGGGAACCTTTTCATGTTGGAATGCCGCATTAAGTTAGCTGTAATCTAATAAGGCCGCATCCAAGAAACTTCAATTAGATATACTTCAAAATGTACATTATTTTATTAAAATAACCCTCATGACTTACTGATGTTTTAATTGTGGCCGTCAGTCGGGGAGGATTATTTAGTTGAATCTTCT
>JAXLNO010004460.1:0-26950 GCA_038087875.1 Malacoraja senta
AATCTGCCCGTGACCGTATCACGTCTTTATTGTCGAGTGGTTTATCTTGCTCACGATAGGATCTTTGGATGTAACTGTCGGAGGGGCTGTCTGTCCACGGTGCTGAACTCTGACCTCTGTCCACGGTGCTGAACTCTGACCTCTGTTCACGGTGCTGAACTCTGGCCACGCGATGACCTCTGACCTCTGGCCACCATCCGCAGGTTCTGCATTGATAACGGCGCCATGATTGCCCAGGCCGGCTGGGAGATGTTCCGAGCTGGACAAGTGACGGCCCTGGAGGAGTCCTGGATCACTCAGAGGTACGACACATGTCACAGAGTCACAGTCACAGTCACAGAGTCACAGAGACACAGAGACACAGTGACACAGAGTCACAGAGTCACAGAGGCACAGAGACACAGAGTCACAGAGTCACAGTCACAGTCACAGAGTCACAGAGACACAGAGACACAGTGACACAGTGACACAGAGACACAGAGTCACAGAGACACACAGTCACAGTCACAGAGTCACAGAGACACAGAGACACAGTCACAGTCACAGAGTCACAGAGACACAGAGTCACAGAGACACAGAGTCACAGAGACACAGAGACACAGAGTCACAGCGACACAGAGACACAGTCACAGTCACAGAGACACACAGTCACAGAGACACAGAGACACACAGAGACACAGAGACACAGAGACACATGTCACAGAGACACAGAGACACAGAGTCACAGAGACACAGAGACACAGAGACACAGAGTCACAGAGACACAGAGTCACAGAGTCACAGATACACAGAGACACAGAGACACAGAGTCACAGAGACAGAGTCACAGAGACACAGAGACACAGTCAGAGTCACAGAGACACAGAATCACACAGAGACACAGAGTCACACAGTCACAGAGACACTGGGTTGTGTGTGGGGGGGCTGGGTGTGTGGGGGGGGGGCTGGGTGTGTGTGGGGGGGGGGCTGGGTGTGTGGGGGGGGGGGCTGGGTGTGTGTGTGGGGGGGGGGCTGGGTGTGTGGGGGGGGGGGGGGGGGGCTGGGTGTGGGTGTGGGCAGGGGGGCGTGCCGCTGCTGTCTACAGCTGTCCTGGACTCTCAGCAACACCGAGATTTGTAAAGCGGGGGGGGGGTCGGGGGGCGGGGTGCTGCGGGCCGGTCCTGTATGCCCATCCCTCTCCACAGATGCTGCCTGGCCCTCTATAAACACAGGGGATGTAATGTTGAGGCTCTATAAGGCCCTGGTCAGGCCACATTGGGAATATTGTGAACAGTTTTGGGCCCCATATCTGAGGAAGGATGTGCCGGCTCTGGAGAGGGTCCAGAGGAGGTTTACAAGAACGATCCCAGGAAGGAGTGGGTTAACCTATGATGAGCGTTTGTCAGCGCTGGGCCTGTACTCGCTGGAGTTTAGAAGAACGAGGGAGTACCTCATTGAAACGTACAGAATAGTGAAAGGCCTGGATAGAGTGGATGTGGAGAGGATGTTTCCACTTGTGGGAGAGTCTAGGACCAGAGGGCACAGCTTCAGAATTAAAGGGAGTTCCTTTAGGAAGGAGATGAGGAGGAATTTCTTTAGCCAGAGGGTGGTGAATCTGTAGGATTCGTTGCCACAGACGGCGGTGGAGGCCACAAGTCAGTGGGTATATTTAAGGCAGAGATAGATAGATTGTTGATTAGTGCAGGTGTCAGGGGTTATGGGGAGAAGGCAGGAGAATGGGGTTAGTAGACGATGGGCTGAATGGCCTGATCCTTATTCTGTGATTTATAATTCACTCTCCCCCAGAGAGTCAGACTGACCGTCTCCCCCCCCCCCCCCCCCCTGCAGGTACCGGACGGACGACGTGTTGGTCACTTGGCGAGACCAGCCCTGACCCTGGGATTGGCCGGAGCGCTGCTGGGCCTGAGTCAGCGCAGGATGCTGCATGGCGGGGGTCACGGGGCAAGTGGGTCAGGGGCGGGGTCACGGGGCAAGTGGGTCAGGGTCGGTGGACACGGGGTCAGGGGTCACGGGGTCGGGGATTGAACGCTAAGAGGAATAAAAGCTGGAAACACGGAAATCTGTGTCTAGACCTTTCAGGGCAACAACATCACCAGGATTGGGGCCCACACACACACACACACACACACGCACGCACACACACACGCAGACACGCACACACACACACAAACACATGTACACGCACACGCACGCACACACACACGCACACACACATGCGCAGACACGCACACACACACACACACGCACACACATGCGCAGACACGCACACACACACACGCACGCACACACACGCGCACAAACACATGTACACGCACACGCACGCACACACACACGCACACACACATGCGCAGACACGCACACACACACGCACGCACACACACTCACAAACACACACTCTCACACACACACCCAACCACTCACACACACACAATACAGCGCGGAAACAGGCCCTTCGGCCCATCGATCCCTGCACACTACTACTATCCCACACACACACTGGGGACAATTTACAATCTTCACCGACGCCAATTAACCTACAGACAAACCCGCACGTCTGTGGAGTGTGGGAAGAAACCGGAGCACCCGGAGAAACCCCACACGGTCCTGGGAGAAGGTACAAACTCTGCACAGACAGCACCCGTGGTCAGGATGGAAGTCGGGTCTCTGGCGCTGTGAGGCAGCAGCTCTACCCGCTGCACCACCGTGACGACCATTGTCAGATAACTGCAGGGAAGAAGCTGTTCCTGAATCTGGTGGCTTCAAGGTTCTGCATGAGGGGAAGAGGGAAAGACAGGGGTGTGAGTGCTGGCCTCTTCCCTGAGGCAGCGTGAAGTGTGGGGGGGCGTTCTATCGCGGACTTGGTTACATCCATGCCCACCAACATGCCCCATCTCTAGCAGTGCCAGCGTTTGGCCCATATCCCCTCTAATCCTTCCCCATCCATGTACCTGTGCAAATCCATATCTATATACTTAAAACTCTGACCTTGGATGTGTGTGTTTGTTTGTGTATAATCACTTCTCGATAAATCTACGCAGTAATGGTAAAATCTTTACATATTCCGGTAGACACTTTCCCCATGAAGTCCAAACCTCACACACACTAACCACCCCCCACACACACACTAACCACCCCCCACACACACACACAGTAACCACCCCTCACACACACTAACCACCCCCCACACACACTAACCACCCCCCACACACACACATTAACCACCCGCCCACACACACTAACCATCCCCCACACACACACTATCCCTCCCCAAACACACTAACCACCCCCCACACACACACACACTAACCACCCGCCCACACACACTAACCCCCCCCGTCACACTAACCACCCCCCCACACACACACAGTAACCACCCCCCACACACACTAACCATCCCCCCACACACACACATTAACCACCCGCCCACACACACTAACCATCCCCCCACACACACACTATCCCTCCCCAAACACACTAACCACCCCCCACACACACACACACTAACCACCCGCCCACACACACTAACCACCCCCCGTCACACTAACCACCCCCCCACACACACTAACCACCACCCCCACACACACACTAACCCCCCCCCCACACACACTAACCACCCCCCACACACACACACACTAACCACCCCCCACACACACACTATCCCTCCCCAAACACACTAACCACCCCCACACACACTAACCACCCCCCCCACACACACAGTAACCACCCACCCACACACACACACACTAACCACCCGCCCACACACACTAACCAACCCCCCTCACACTAACCACCCCCCCCCCACACACACACTAACCACCCCCCCACACACACAGTAACCACCCGCCCACACACACTAACCATCCCCCCACACACACACTATCCCTCCCCAAACACACTAACCACCCACACACACACTAACCCCCCACACACACACTATCCCTCCCCAAACACACTAACCACCCACACACACACTAACCACCCACACACACACTAACCACCCCCACACACACTAACCAGCCCCCACACACACACTCACCACCCCCACACACACACTCACCACCCCCCACACACACACACACTAACCACCCGCCCACACACTAACCACCCCCCCCCACACACACACTAACCACCCCCCCCACACACTAACCACCCCCACACATGCTAACCACCCCCCCCACACACACACTAACCACCCCCCCCCACACACACACTAACCACCCCCCCCCCACACACACAGTAACCACCCGCCCACACACACTAACCATCCCCCCCACACACACACTATCCCTCCCCAAACACACTAACCACCCCCACACACACTAACCAGCCCCCACACACACACTCACCACCCCCACACACACACTAACCCCCCCCACACACACACTAACCCCCCACACACACACACTATCCCTCCCCACACACACTAACCACCACCCCACAGACACCACCCCCACACTAACCCCCCTCACACACACTAACCACCCCCCCACCACACACACACATACTAACCACCACCCCACAGACACTCACCACCCCCACACACACACACCCACACACACTAACCAACCCCCCACACACACATTAACCACCCCCTTGATATTATATTATTATTCATTGGCTTCTTTTACCCCATCCCCTGCTCTATCCACTGACGCATAGCCCCCAACTCGCAGGCGCGTCTAGAGAGGGAGGGGGGTGAGTAGAGAGAGGGGGCAGAGACAGAGGGGCAGAGACAGCAACAACTATGCAGTTGAACAAAGGGGACTATGACGGCATGAGAGGGGAGCTGGCCAAGGTAGACTGGAAAGGGATCGTAGCAGGAATGACGGTGGAACAGCAATGGCAGAAATTTCTGGGCATAATCTGGAAGACGCAGGATCATTTCATTCCAAAAAGGAAGAAAGATTCTAAGGGGAGTAGGAGGCAACCGTGGCTGACAAGAGAAGTTAGTGATAGAACAAAACTAAAAGAAAAGATGTATAACACAGCAAAGAGTAGCCGGAAGCCAGAGGATTGGGAAACTTTCATAGGACAACAGAAGGAAACAAAACTGGCAATACGGGCTGAAAAGATGAAGTACGAAGGGAAGGTACACAAAAATGCTGGAGAAACTCAGCGGGTGCAGCAGCATCTATGGAGCGAAGGAAATAGGTAACGAAGGGAAGCTGGCCAGGAATATAAAGGAGGACAGTAAAATCTTCTTTAGATATGTTGAGGGAAAAAAGTAGCAAAGTCAAATGTGGGTCCCTTGAAGGCAGACACGGGTGAAATTATTATGGGCAACAAGTAAAAAATGGCAGAAGAGTTGAATAGGTACTTCGGATCTGTCTTCACTAAGGAAGACACAAACAATCTCCCAGATGTACTGGAGGACAGAGGATCTAAGGGGGTAGGGGAACTGAAAGAAATTTTCATTAGGTGAGAAATAGTATTGGGTAGGCTAATGGGACTGAAGGATGATAATTCCCCTGGGCCTGATGGTCTGCATCCCAAGGTCCTCAGGGAGGTGGCTCTAGAAATAGTGGACGCATTGGTGATCATTTTCCAATGTTCAATAGATTCAGGATCAGTTCCTGTGGATTGGAGGATAGCTAATGTTATCCCACTTTTCAAGAAAGGAGCGAGAGAGAAAACGGGGAATTACAGACCAGCTAGCCTGACTTCGGTGGTGGGAAAGATGCTGGAGTCAATTATTAAAGAGGTAATAATGGGGCATTTGGATAGCAGTAAAATGATTAGTCCAAGTCAACATGGATTTATGAAAGGGAAATCATGCTTGACTAATCTTCTGGAATTGTTTGAGGATGTGACAAGTAAAATGGATGAAGGGGAGCCAGTGGATGTAGTGTATCTAGACTTTCAGAAAGCCTTTGATAAGGTCCCGCACGGGAGACTGGTGACTAAAATTAGAGCACATGGTAGAGGGGGTAGGGTGTTGACAGATAAAAAATTGGTTGGCAGACAGGAAGCAAAGAGTAGGAGTGAACGGGTCCTTTTCAGAATGGCAGGCAGTGGCGAGTGGAGTGCCGCAAGGCTCGGTGTTGGGGCCGCAACTGTTTACCATATATATTAATGATTTGGAAGAGGGAATTAGGAGCAACACTAGCAAGTTTGCGGATGACACAAAGCTGGGTGGCAGTGTGAACTGTGAAGAGGATGTGAGGAGGTTGCAGGGTGACCTGGACAGGTTGAGTGAGTGGGCAGATGCGTGGCAGATGCAGTATAATATAGATAAATATGAGGTTATCCACTTTGGCGGCAAAAACTAGGGGGCAGATTATTATCTCAATGGGGTTAGGTTAGGTAAGGGGGAGGTGCAGCCAGACCTGGGCGTCCTTGTACACCGGTCACTGAAAGTTGGCTTACAGGTACAGCAGGCAGTGAAGAAAGCTAATGGAATGTTGGCCTTCATAACAAGAGGATTTCAGTATAGGAGTAAAGAGGTTCTTCTGCAGTTGTATAGGGCTCTGGTGAGACCACGTCTGGAGTATTGTGTACAATTTTGGTCTCCAAATTTGAGGAATGACATCCTTGTGATTGAAGCAGTGCAGCGTAGGTTCACGAGATTGATCCCTGGGATGGCGGGACTGTTATATGAGGAAAGATTGAAAAGACCAGGCTTGTATTCACTGGAGTTTAGAAGGATGAGGGGGAATCTTATAGAAACATATAAAATTATAAAAGGACTGGACAAGCTAGATGCAGGCATAATATTCCCAATGTTGGGCGAGTCCAGAACCAGGAGCCTCAGTCTTAGAATAAAGGGGAGGCCATTTAAGACTGAGGTGAGAAAAAACTTTTTCACCCAGAGAGTTGTGAATTTGTGGAATTCCCTGCCACAGAGGGCAGTGGAGGACAAGTCACTGGATGGATTTAAGAGAGAGTTAGATAGAGCTCTAGGGGCTAGTGGAGTCAAGGGATATGGGGAGAAGGCAGGCACGGTTATTGATAGGGGACG
Source organism: Malacoraja senta (assembly GCA_038087875.1). Taxonomy (NCBI): domain Eukaryota; kingdom Metazoa; phylum Chordata; class Chondrichthyes; order Rajiformes; family Rajidae; genus Malacoraja; species Malacoraja senta. The sequence goes on from JAXLNO010004460.1 coordinate 6,959, forward strand.
GTCAGCCATGATCACAATGAATGGCGGTGCTGGCTCAAAGGGCCGAATGGCCTCTTCCTGCACCTATTTTCTATGTGTCTAAATGTCTCTTTGCCTAGCACTCTGCGCACACAGCACGGAAAAAAGGTGATTGCTAACCCGATGACATAAGTAAGACTACCTAAACTCTAGTCTGACTTGCTCTTTGCCAGATACTTTCTTTGTGTAAACTTGCTCAACGTGGCTTCCCTGAGCTTCTTACTTGCCACTTGAGCTGCCAACAGTAAGGGATGTTGGTCGCTGATTGGCCGCCACCCCCTTGGAGACAGCGGCTGATTGGCCGCCGAGTGACCGGCGCATTGTGATTGGACGAAACGCCCTTGGAGACAGCGGCTGATTGGCCGGGAAATGTAAGAGAAGCTGGTCGCTGATTGGATGAAAGGCCCTTGGAGACAGCGGCTGATTGGCCGCCGAGTGACCGGCGCATTGTGATTGGACGAAACGCCCTTGGAGACAGCGGCTGATTGGCCGGGAAATGTAAGAGAAGCTGGTCGCTGATTGGATGAAAGGCCCTTGGAGACAGCGGCTGATTGGCCGGCAAATGTAAGAGAAGCTGGTCGCTGACTGGATGAAAGGCCCTTGGAGACAGCGGCTGATTGGCCGCCAAATCATTGGGCACAAATAAAATGAAAAATAGGAAAACAAAAAAATCGGAATTCCGATTTAAATCGGAAGAATATCATGCCTGTAATTTAGAGGGAAGTGAAAAGCCGAGACTTTGCTTCGAGATTTGATTGCATGAGATATCATGAAGAGATGGAGGCAGAAAATTGCTCACCACTTCTCTGCCATCACAGCAGAATTAACTAAGTAAGTTTAATGGCCAAGTATTCACATACAAGGAATTTGCCTTGGTGCTCCGCCCACAAGTAACAACATGACATGCAGTGACAGTTATGAATGACTCAGAAAACTCTAAACATTAATAATAATAAAACATTAACGATATAACTCCATTGATCAAGCATGTGAACCAACAAAATACCAGATCAAAGGGAGGCTACAGATTTTTGGCTGTTGAGTAGAGGTAGTATTCGTGGATAAAAACTGTTTGTATGTCTGGCTGTGGCAGCTTTGACAGTCCGGAGTCGCCTTCCAGAGGGAAGTGATTCAAAGAGTTTGTGGCCAGGGTGAGAGGGGTCAGAGATGATCTTACCCGCTCGCTTCCTGGCCCTTGCAGTGTACAGTTCGTCAATGGAGGGAAGGTTGCAGCCAATAATCTTCTCAGCTGATCGGACGATTCGCTGCAGCCTCCGGATATCGTGCTTGGTGGCTGAGCCAAACCAGACCATGATGGAGAAGGTGAGGACAGACTCTACGATGGCCGACAGTTCTACTGTGCACCAAACAACTGGTGTTTTTTGTTAGATTCAGCTGATGAAAATATACTATCTACTACATGGGTAACAATTATTTCGTTAGTCATAACATACTTTTCACTTATGTTAATCTTATTCAACAACAGATGGTTAACACAATTCAAACACAATACAAGGGCATCTTGACATTCTCCAAGCCCCCCATTTACAGTAACATTTCTATGCCACAAGCCGCAGTGAGAGCAGGTGAAGGGCCGCTCACTGCCGTGCATCCGCCGGTGAATCTTCAGCTCATGCGTCGTCCTGAAGCTCTTGCCGCAGTCGGAGCAGCTGAAGGGCCTCTCGCCAGAGTGCACGCGGTTATGCCGCAGCAGGGTGTCGTTGTGCCTCCTTGTGGTCCTCCATCGAAGCTCAGCCCCTCGTAACTCAGCCCACACACCGAGCAGATGGGGGGGCTCAACGGCACCCTGGCCGCCCTCACTGGCCGCTCACGTCCCCGTCTCTCCATCCACAGCAACGGCTCTTAAACCCTGCAGGAGGGGAACACAGAGGGTCAACAAGCTGGCAAACAGGACATTACTAATGCGTGAACATTACTGGTGCTTGAAGGGGGCGAAGTTGGGGAGGGGAGGGGTGCGGGGGAACGGGGAGGGTGGTGGAAGAGGGTGGAGTGAGCGGGGAGAGGAGGGGGTGAGGAAGCCAGTGAGAGAAGGGGGGGGGGCACACCGACCTGGGGGCGTTGAGCATCCAGGCACCGGGTCGAGCCGCCCGCCCGCAAACCAGCCGCCCTGCGTCCTGACGTCTGCCACACGCACGTCACGCACGACCGGCGCCCTGACGTCACCCCCACTGTGAGGGGGATTGCCGGCACCGCCCCTCCGGTGATTGGCGCTGTATCACGTGGGGGAGGCATGAGTTGGGTGGGTGGGGGTGAGCGCATCGACCTGGGGACACCGAGCATCCGGGAACTGCTACAGAGAGATTTATGCCGGTTGGAAGAGTGGGCTGAAAGATGGCAGATGGAGTTTAATGCTGATAAGTGTGAGGTGCTACATCTTGGCAGGACAAATCAAAATAGGACGTACACGGTAAATGGTAGGGAATTGAAGAATGCAGGTGAACAGAGGGATCTTGGAATAACTGTGCACAGTTCCCTGAAAGTGGAATCTCATGTAGATAGGGTGGTAAAGAAAGCTTTTGGGGTGCTGGCTTTTATAAATCAGAGCATTGAGTATAGAAGTTGGGATGTAATGTTAAAATTGTACAAGGCATTGGTGAGGCCAATTCTGGAGTATGGAGTACAATTTTGGTCGCCTAATTATAGGAAGGATGTCAACAAAATAGAGAGAGTACAGAGGAGATTTACTAGAATGTTGCCTGGGTTTCAACAACTAAGTTACAGAGAAAGGTTGAACAAGTTAGGGCTTTATTCTTTGGAGCGCAGAAGGTTAAGGGGGGACTTGATAGAGGTCTTTAAAATGATGAGAGGGATAGACAGAGTGGACGTGGATAAGCTTTTCCCACTGAGAGTAGGGAAGATTCAAACAAGGGGACATGACTTGAGAATTAAGGGACAGAAGTTTAGGGGTAACATGAGGGGGAACTTCTTTACTCAGAGAGTGGTGGCTGTGTGGAATGAGCTTCCAGTGAAGGTGGTGGAGGCAGGTTCGTTTTTATCATTTAAAAATAAATTGGATAGTTATATGGACGGGAAAGGAATGGAGGGTTATGGTCTGAGCGCAGGTAGAAGGGACTAGGGGAGAATACGTGTTGGGCACGGACTAGAAGGGTCGAGATGGCCTGTTTCCGTGATGTAATTGTTATATGGTTATATTATATGGTTAACTGCGTTGAGACACCCGCTGGCACATCCGCCCGCCCTGCGGTGTGACGTCAGATGCACGCACAGACATCGCATACGACTGCCGCCCTGATGTCACCAGACCCGCCCCTTGCCATTGCGCAGTCACGCGGGGGGCTGCGTGCAACATGGGTAGAAGGTCACAGTGCTGGAGTCACTCAGCGGGTCGGGCAGCGTCTGTGGAGAAAAGGAAAGCGTAACGTTTTGGGTCGAGGCCTTCAGTCTGATGGGAGGTAGAGAGATAAGGAAGTGTAGGAAGTGAAAAAAGGACAAAGGGAATGGTGCAATGAAAATGTGGAATAGACCATTGTCGGATAGATCAATGGGAGGCCACCATCGACTCTACAGCCCAACAGAGGATGTACTTCTTGCGGCAGCTGAGAAAACACAATCTGCCACAGGCAATAATGGTCCAGGTTTATACTGCCATTGTAGAGCCTCTCCTCACCTTCTCCATCATGGTCTGTGTATCCGCTGCTGCTCCCGCAGCCTCCGTGCGTTCTTGAAACGCTTGCTGCAGTGTGAGCAGCTCCTCGCGGACGTGGGCCCGCCGATGATGCCGCAACCCCCGCGAGCTGTCAAACGCCTCATCGCAGTACGGGCAGTCGTAGGGCTGGCTGCTGGTGTGCACGTGCTGGTGAGACAGGGTGTGGGAGGCCATGGTAAAGCGCTCTCCGCACACCGGGCTGGGGACGGGACGCCTGCCGGCGTGCACCCGCTGGTGGGACAGCAGATAGGTGGAGCGGGTGAAGCCCTTGCCGCACTGGGCGCAAGTGTAGGGGCGCTCGCCGGTGTGGGTGCGCTGGTGCTCCAGCAGCTTGGTGGAGCAGGTGAAGCCCTTGCCGCACTGTGTGCAGATGAAGGGGCGCTCACCGGTGTGGGTGCGCTGGTGGTACAGCAGGTAGTTGGAGCGGGTGAAGCCTTTGCCGCACTGGATGCAGGTGTAGGGGCGCTCGCCGGTGTGGATGCGCTGGTGTTCCAGCAGGTAGTTGGAGCGGGTGAAGCTCTTGCCGCACTGGATGCAGGTGTAGGGGCGCTCGCCGGTGTGGATGCGCTGGTGTTCCAGCAGGTAGTTGGAGCGGGTGAAGCTCTTGGCGCACTGGATGCAGGTGTAGGGGCGCTCGCCGGTGTGGATGCGCTGGTGTTCCAGCAGGTAGTTGGAGCGGGTGAAGCTCTTGCCGCACTGGGCGCAGATGAAGGGGCGCTCGCCAGTGTGGGTGCGCTGGTGCTCCAGCAGGCGGTAGTGGTGGGTGTAGCCCATGCCGCACTGGGTGCAGGTGAAGGGGCGCTCGCCAGTGTGGGTGCGCTGGTGCTCCAGCAGCCGGTAGTGGTAGGTGTAGCCCTTGCCGCACTGGGTGCAGGTGTATGGGTGATCGCCAGTGTGGATGTGCTGGTGCTCCAACAACTTGGTGGAGCTGGTGAAGCCCTTGCCGCACTGGTCGCAGGTGTAGGGCCGCTCCCCGGTGTGCAGGCGCCTGTGCACCTTCAGGCGTGCGGACGACTTGAAGCCTTTGCCACAGTCAGAGCAGGTGAAGGGCCGCTCACTGCTGTGCACCCGCCGGTGATCCTGCAGCCCCGACAACTGGGTAAAGCTCTTGCCGCAGGTGGAGCAGCCATGGGGCCTCTCGCCGGAGTGCACGAGGCTGTGCCGCAGCAGGTTGCCGTAGCGGGCGAAGTTCTTGCCGCACTCCGAGCAGTCGAAGGGGCGTTCTCCCGTGTGCACCCGCCGGTGGATCTCCAGTTGGCTCGGGCACTGCCAGGCCATGCCACACACGTCACACTCATAACGCTTCTCCTTGTGCCCCCTCATGTGGTCCTCCACCGAAGCTCAGCCCCTCAAAGCTCAGCACGCACACCGAGCAGATGGGGGGGGGGGGCTCACCAGCACCCTGGCCGCCCTCAATGGCCGCTCACGTCCCCGTCTCCGTCCACAGCAATGGCTCCTAAACCCTGCAGGAGGGGAACACAGAGAATCAACAAGCTGGATTATATAATTTTGGGCAGCACAGTGGTGCAGCAGTACAGCTGCTGCCTCACCGCCAGACCAGGGTTCGATCCTGACTATGGGTGCTGTCTGTGCGGAGTTTGTAAGTTTCCCCCGTTGACGTGAATGGGTTTTTACTCCGGGTGCTCCGGTTTCCTCCATCCAAGGACCGCAGCTATTTACAATATCCATCAATGATTTAGAACCAGGGGCCACAGTTTAAGAATAAGGGGTCGGCCATTTAGAACGGAGATGAGGAACTTTTTCACACAGAGAGTTGTGAATCTGTGGAATTCTCTGCCTCAGAAGGCAGTGGAGGCAGGTTCTCTGGATGCTTTCAAGAGAGTTAGATAGAGCTCTTAAAGACAGCAGAGTCAGGGGATATGGTGAGATGGCAGGAACCGGGTACTGATTGTGGATGATCAGCCATGATCACAGTGAATGGCGGTACTGGCTCGAAGGGCCGAATGGCCTACTCCGGGACCTATTGTCTATTTACATTTCGAAGACGTTCAGAGTTGTAGATTAATCAGCCTCTGCAAAATTGTTAAATTGTCCTTAATGTGCGTAGGATAGTGCTAGTGTATGGGGTGATCGCAGGTCAGCACGGGCTCCGTGGGCCGAATGACCTGTTTCTGCGCTACATCTCCAAACTAAACTAAACCAAAGAAGGGTCTCAACCCAAATCGTCACCCATTCCTTCTCTGATGGTGCCTGTCCCACTGAATTACTTCAGCGCTTTGTATCTATCTTCTCCACAGATGCTGCGTGACCCACTGATTTACTCCAGCAATTTTCATGTCATCTTTTCCACAGATGCTGTCTGATTTGTTGAGTTACTCCAGCTTTTTGTCAGTGATAGAGTGATACAGCGTGGAAACAGGCCCTTCGGCCCAACTCACCCACACCGACCAACATGTCCCAGCTACACTTGTCCCACATGCCCGTGCTTGGTCCATATCCCTCCAAACCTGTCCTATCCATGTACCTGTCCAACTGTTTCTTAAACAATGGGACACTCCCAGCCTCGACGGCCGCAAAGGGGTCGGCTGCCTGCCCCTTTTCCAGGGTTACGTCCGTGCCCGCGTGTCCCTGGAGAGGGAACACATGCTGGAGGCCTTCCATGATTGTATTATAGACAAGGATGGCGGGATTTTAATTTTAATTTTTGTCTTGCTTGTAAACTGCCGATACAGGCAGCTTTTGATATGAATCCAAAACTACTTTGTATGTTGATTTTGTTTTTTTTTAATAAAGTATTTGTCTTAAAAAAAAAGCTTCAACAACCTCCTCTGGCAGCTTGTTCCATACACCCACCACTCATTGTGTGAAAAAGTCACCCCTCAGATTCCTATTAAATCTTTTCCCCTTCACCTTGAACCTGTCCTCTGGTCCTCGATTCCCCTACTCTGGGCAAGAGACTCTGTGCATCTACCCGATCTATTCCCCTCATGATTTTATACACCTCTATAAGATCTCCCCTCATCCTCCTGCGCTCCATGGATTAGAGACCTAGCCTGCTCAACCTCTCCCTGTAGCTCACACCCTCTAGTCCAGTGCTTCTTAAACTGGTGAATGATTCACCCAAGGACGAATGAAATTATTTTGGGGTGAATGAAACTGAAGGGGTGAATGAAGGGTGAATTACTTAATTTATTCAGATATTTATATATTTGTTCTGTACTTTAAAAAAAGGCATTGAATGGTTATTAAGTGGTTATTAAGCTCTTATTGGTTTAATGGCAGTGGAACTTGAAATTTGCTGCTTTTTTCTCTCTACCTAATTGTCTGATTCCAAAGTCGCCGATATTTCCCAAATTTACTGTATTTTTAGGATGTTCAAAAAGTGAATAAAATAAACACTTAAGAAATGAGTTAATTCATGTTTTTTACTCATGTGACAAAATAAATTATATATAAAATTATACACAAGGGAGAAGACGACGAAAATTACCAAAACACATCAGAGAATGTAGTTGAGGGTGAATTAAATGTTGTGATAAAGACTCACGGGTGAATGACACTGAAATAGTTCAAGAAGCTGCTCTAGTCCTTTATGTCTGTTTTCCCCACTGATGGATGTTGCCTCACCCTCCCCCCCTCCTTCACCCCACCCTCGCCGTGACGTCAGCCCGCCTCGCTCCGCCCGGCGCCGTGACATCAGCCCGCCTCGCTCCGCCCGGCGCCGTCACGTCAGCCCGCCTCGCTCCGCCCGGCGCCGTGACGTCAGACCGCCCCGCCCGCCCTGCGCCGTGACGTCTGCCCGCCTCGCTCCGCCCGGCGCCGACACGTCAGCCCGCCCCGCCCGCCCTGCGCCGTGACGTCTGCCCGCCTCGCTCCACCCGGCGCCTTCACGTCAGACCGCCCCGCCCGCCCTGCGCCGTGACGTCAGCCCGCCCCGCTCCGCCCGGCGTCGTGACGTCACCGCCAATCGGAGGGAGTTGCTTCAGGAAGAAGCTGCAAGATGGCGGTTGTTTTAAACGTTGAAGGTGAAGACAAAATGCTGCAGTAACTCAGCGGGACGGACAGACAGAGACAGACAGACGGGCAGCAGCAGCAGCTCTGGATGAAGGAATTGGCCGACGTTTCAGGTCGAGGCCCTTCTCTGCCACAGAAGGTAGTTGAGGCCAGTTCATTGGCTATATTTAAGAGGGAGTTAGATGTGGCCCTTGTGGCTAAAGGGATCAGGGGGTATGGAGAGAAGGCAGGGATGGGATACTGAGTTAGATGATCAGCCATGATCATATTGAATGGCGGTGCAGGCTCGAAGGGCCGAATGGCCTACTCATGCACCTATTGTCTATGTTTCAGACTGAAGGTAAACAAACAAAATGCTGGAGTAACTTTGTCATAAAGTGATAGAGTGGTAGTAGGAATGTTACAACATTTTGAGATTTTAAAAATCAAGCCTGTAATTTATCCCTTCTGTAAATCACTTCAAAGCATATAAGATTTACACACATCTTTATTCAGCACTTTAACTTGGCAGCATTACAGAACGAGGTGTTGTCAGTTCATCCTGGCTGCTTCAACTAACGGTGCTGGGAATGGGCGTTGGTATAAATGTTATAATGGGGTGGAGTTAGTGATGCCAGCTAAGTGTGATTGATTCACATGCATCATCAATCTGCACATCAGATAAAGCAAAAAAGAAGTTTGACACCTAATTCACTTTCATATCTTCAGTATTAAAAAAGTTATGGCCATTTTCATACTCGGAAATTAGCATCTTGTTCCCTATTGCTTTTCCATTGACTTAACACAAAAGCTGTGATCGAGGACAGTCAAAAGCCCATAACTTTCTTAAAAACTAATAGAACAGTTCAGTTATTATAGATTGAAGCATTCTGAAACAAATATAAAACACCTTCCTTGGATGACCTGAAATTAAAGCATATAATTAGTTAGTTACCTAATTGTAGCTAATTATAAAATTGACCGTTGTGACGGAAATAGTAATAAATACCCTGACTGCCTTGAAAATTCAAAAATGTGATATTCTGAAGATCAGAACTTTAATATTATTGTATTATATGCTGTAAGTCTGCAACAGATAAGTAAATAAATTACAATTTCTACAATAGACCAAGGCTCTATGGATAAGATCAGTTGCTAGCTGGTACATTGGCATATCATAATCAGTAGCATCATCATACTCCTCAGATTGTAACCAATAAGCAACTCTGTACACCTTGTTTTTCCTCAACTTTTCAATTTTGGCATTGTAAACTACAAGTTTTTGCTTTTCAAAACACGCATGACATGCCTTTCTGCTCACTACTTTCCCATTAAGAATGTCCTGTAGATCATCACATTTGGAGTAGTCCAAATTTGGATAATCTCTGCGAATGCTGTCTAATATATATAATATATATTATATATATAGATATAGATATAGATATAGATATAGATATAATATAGATGTGAGGTTATCCACTTTGGCGGCAAAAACAAGGGGGCAAATTATTATCTAAATGGGGTTAGGTTAGGTGAGGGGGAGGTGCAGCGAGACCTGGGCGTCCTTGTACACCGGTCACTGAAAGTTGGCGTACAGGTACAGCAGGCAGTGAAGAAAGCTAATGGAATGTTGGCGTTCATAACAAGAGGATTTCAGTATAGGAGTAAAGAGGTTCTTCTGCAGTTGTATAGGGCTCTGGTGAGACCACATCTGGAGTATTGTGTACAGTTTTGGTCTCCTAATTTGAGGAAGGACATCCTTGTGATTGAGGCAGTGCAGCGAAGGTTCACGAGATTGATCGCTGGGATGGCTGGACTGTCATATGGGGAAAGATTGAAAAGACTAGGCTTGTATTCACTGGAGTTTAGAAGGATGAGGAGGAGATCTTATAGAAACATATAAAATTATAAAAGGACCGGACAAGCTAGATGCAGGAAAAATGTTCCCAATGTTGGGCGAGTCCAGAACCAGGGGCCACAGTCTTAGAATAAAGGGGAAGCCATTTAAGACTGAGGATAGAAAAAACGTTTTCACCCAGAGAGTTGTGAATTTGTGGAATTCCCTGCCACAGAGGGCAGTGGAGGCCAAGTCACTGGATGGATTTAAGAGAGAGTTAGATAAAGCTCCAAGGGCTAGTGGAATCAAGGGATATGGGGAGACAGCAGGCACGGGTTATTGATTGGTGATGATCAGCCATGATCACAATGAATGGCGGTGCTGGCTCGAAGGGCCGAAAGGCCTCCTCCTGCACCCATTTTCTATGTTTCTCAATCAGTCTCTTTTGCTGGGCATTTGGATTGACAATTTTGCATTTCTTCGGAGACATCTGTTTAAAATGTAAAGGAAAAAACCCCATTGAACAGAATTAACAGAAACAAGTTATTATTTGCAGTTTTAGAAAAAAGGTAAATATGATAAAGTTAAACGCTAAAACAAATAGTAAATACCCAACAAAAAATTCATATTCATCAATTTCATCAAATTCATCTATTCAATTAAATTCATCTAAATTCAATTACTAGATCTAAACATCTATCCATTTCTTAAGAAAAGGCTTTAAAAAAAAAAATAACCTAAGTATCCAACAATAAACTAATCCCTTTCACACAAGAATTCACAATATAACATGATTTTTAAATCTCACTGTCATGAATTTATATGCCAAATGGAAGGAATTTAATGTTTAATTCCCATAAATTAATCTCGAAACATCCACTCTCAATATAATTATTTTTTGCACAATACATGTGACTAAAACTGAATATTTTGTATATAAATATTGATTATGGATAGACAATAACACAAAATATAGACGATTTAGATGCTCTTATGACACGATTGTCCAAAAAAAAGAGAATTTTAATAATCTTGCGAGTGGGTTCTGGAATGCCATCAATTGGAACGTTGCCGTGAATTTTAAGCCCATATCGGCAGGAAAGACACTGCCGAATCGTTTGGGGACTAAATAACATTTTTGCATCGTAAAATTAGCCTAAAGCCACCCTAAGAAGCAAGATTATATGTGAAATAAACGACTTACCCTTTGTTTCGTCCTGATATTGCGATCCGTCACGTTGAAGGCGTTGAGGGCGTTCAAAGTCGCTTTTTCGTCGAGTCCATCGTGAGAGGTAGAGACGGGTTTCTGCGGCAACAGGCGGGAAGTCAAGGATGGTGTGTTGCCTCCCTGGTGCTGGGATCCAGGACGTCACGGACCGATTGCAGAGCATCCTCAAGGGTGAAGGTGAGCAGCCGGAAGTGGTCGTGCATGTCGGCACAAATGACGTCGGGAAGATGAGGAAAGACATTCTGCAGCGTGACTTCAGAGAGCTCGGAAGAAGGCTGAAAAGCAGGACCTCCAGGGTGGTTGTCTCCGGTTTGCTTCCAGTTTCTCGTGCTGGTGAGGGCAGGAACAGGGAGATACGGGACATAAATGTGTGGCTGATCAGCTGGTGCAGGGGGCAGGGATTTAGATTCTTAGACCACTGGGATGTGTTTTGGAGTAAGGGTGAATTTTACAAAAGGAACGGGTTGTTCCTTAACAGGCGGGGGCCCAGCATTCTGGCAGGCAGGTTTGCCACTGCTACACGAGTGGGTTTAAACTAAATAGTGGGGGGAGGAGACAAATTGGAAAAAACATGGATGGATTTAAAGGGAAAGAGAGTATAGGAACAGTTAAGAAAGACACCAGGATTAACGGGACAGAAAGCTCACGAAGGGATAGGAGAGTATGGCCAAGTGAAATAAGAATCGATGTGAAAGGTGAGGTGAGTAATGGATTAAAGGTATTATATATGAATGCACGAAGTATAAGGAATAAAGTGGATGAGCTTGAGGCTCACCTACTTTAGAAATTGCAAGTATGATGTTGTGGGAATTACAGAGACATGGCTGCAAGAGGACCAGGGCTGGGTACTGAATATTCAGGGATATACGTCCTATCGAAAAGACAGACAGTGGGGTGTGGTAGCTCTGTTGGTGAGGATTGAAATTCAGTCCCTTGCAGTGATGGAAATGGGTTTTAGGAACTAGGGGTACTCTAAGGTCCGTGAGGCCGAGGTTGGGAAGGAAGGGAGGGGGGGATTTTTTATGTGCGGTCATACCCATGTAAGAGCACAAGAATGCATAACTTGTTTATTGTGTATTTATAATATAGTTTATTGTGTATTATATGTCATAGCTGCTTTTCTTGCATCTCTCTCTCTCTCAGACAGACGAAAGCAATGATCATAGAGTGGAATAGATGACATTTCAGGTCGAGACCCTTCTTCAGACAGACAGTCAAGGGAAAGGGAATCGGGAGATATAGGCATATCTTCCATTCATTTGTCCTTAGTACAGTCTATATCTCTTGTTCCTCTTTGCCCTGACAGTCTGAAGAAGGGTCTCGACCCAAAATGTCATCTATTCCACTCTATGATCATTGCTTTTGCCCTAGGATTAAGCAGTGCAGGATAAAGCTGTTAAATTCACGCCATTCCCCTCCCATTCCCAATCTGACTTTTCTGTCCTGGGCCTCCTCCATTGTCAGAGTGAGGCCCAGCGCAAATTGGAGGAACAGCGCCTCATATTTCGCTTGGGTAGCTTACACCCCAGCGGTATGAACATTGACTTCTCTAACTTCAAATAGCCCTTGCTTTTGATCTCTCTCATAGAAACATAGAAACATAGAAAATAGGTGCAGGAGTAGGCCATTCGGCCCTTCGAGCCTGCACCGCCATTCAATATGATCATGGCTGATCATCCAACTCAGTATCCTGTACCTGCCTTCTCTCCATACCCCCTGATCCCTTTAGCCACAAGGGCCACATCTAACTCCCTCTTAAATATAGCCAATGAACTGGCCTCACCTACCTTCTGTGGCAGAGAATTCCAGAGATTCATCACTCTCTGTGTGAAAAATGTTTTTCTCATCTCGGTCCGAAAAGATTTCCCCCTTATCCTTAAACTGTGACCCCTTGTTCTGGACTTCCCCAACATCGGGAACAATCTTCCTGCATCTAGCCTGTCCAACCCCTTAAGAATTTTGTATAAGAATGTTTCTATAAGATCCCCCCTCAATCTTCTAAATTTTAGCGAGTACAAGCCAACTCTATCCAGTCTTTCTTCATATGAAAGTCCTGACATCCCAGGAATCAGTCTGGTGAACCTTCTCTGTACTCCCTCTATGGCAAGAATGTCTTTCCTCAGATTAGGAGACCAAAACTGTACGCAATACTCTAGGTGTGGTCTCACCAAGACCCTGTACAACTGCAGTAGAACCTCCCTGCTCCTATACTCAAATCCTTTTGCTATGAATGCTAACATACCATACCATTCGCTTTCTTCACTGCCTGCTGCACCTGCATGCCTACTTTCAATGACTGGTGTACCATGACACCCAGGTCTCGTTGCATCTCCCCTTTTCCTAATCGGCCACCATTCAGATAATCACTTTCTACTTTCCTGTTTTTGCCACCAAAGTGGATAACCTCACATTTATCCACATTATACTGCATCTGCCATGCATTTGCCCACTCACCCAGCCTATCCAAGTCACCTTGCAGCCTCCTAGCATCCTCCTCACAGCTAACACTGCCCTCCAGCATTGTGTCATCTGCAAATTTGCTAAAGTTACTTTTAATTCCTTCATCTAAATCATTAATATATATTGTGAATAGCTGCGGTCCCAGCACCGAGCCTTGAGGCACCCCACTAGTCACTACCTGCCATTCTGAAAGGGAACCGTTAATTCCTACTCTTTGTTTCCTGTCTGCCAACCAATTTTCTATCCATGTCAATACCCTACCCCCAATACCATCTATATTACTAAAAGTCTGATCTTGACCACTTCCTGTTGTTCTCTATATTGATTTTAGAAAAAATGCTGCCACTTACGGCTGTAATTTTTGGCCATCTTACTCAGAGTCCCGCTCCGCTGTGCAGCACAAGAGGATTTTTTCCCATGGATGAAAGATAAAAGAGTTATTAGTGTTTTAAAAATGTTGAGATTCTCTCTCCTGAAGGCCACACCCCTTCCCGGAAGTGGTGTGGCCTTCAGGTGCTGTGGCTTTCAGGTGCTGTGACTATAAAACCCGGAAGTGTTGAGTGCCTCAGCTAGTCTCTGCAAGATGGGGGAGCGAGAGGGTCATGTCTCTCAGTCTGAGCTGTGAATAACACTGAACACATGTCTACCAAACTGTGAGTGTGGTTTTACTGACCTTGAGTGCCCTTAATGTGGTTTGAAAATGAAAATGTGGTTGGTTTGAAGTGAAGCACTGCAAATGGCTGTTGGTGGTGGTTGGTTTGAAGTGAAGCACTGCAAATGGCGATGGTGGTAACTTGACAACTTCCTGTTTGCACTGTATATTGATTTTAGATAAAACGCTACCACTTACGGCTGTGATTTTTGGCCATCTTACTCAGTCGCCCTCCGCTCATCAGGTGCAGAGGATTCTTCCTATCAATGAAAAATAAAACTGTTATTCGTGTTTAAAATATGTTGAGAATCTCTCTCCTGTCAATCGCGCCATGAAGGCCACGCCCCGTCCGGTGGGAGGGGGAGGGATTATAAAACCTGGTAGTGTGGGTGTAGCTCATGCTCTGCAAGATGGGGAGGAGAGGTCACGACTCTGAGTTGTGAATCAAATGAACACACTGAATGTCTACTGAACTGTGAGTGTGGTGTTTATGTGGTGTTTTTATGGTGGTTTCACCCTGCTTGAAATGGTATGAAATTGCATTTGAATGTGGTGGCCTTGCACCCTGCATGAAATGGTATGAAACTGCATTTGAATTTGGTGGCCTTGCACTCTGCATGAAATGGTATGAAACTGCATTTGAATTTGGTGGACTTGCACCCTGCTTGAAATGGTATGAAACTACATTTGAATTTGGTGGCCTTGCACCCTGCTTGAAGTGGCATGAAACTGCACTTGAAATTGGTGGCCTTGCACCCTGCTTGAAATGGTATGAAACTGCACTTGAATTTGGTTGTCTTGCACCCTGCTTGAAGTGGTATGAAACTGCACTTGAATTTGGTGGCCATGCACCCTGCTTGAAGTGGCATGAAACTGCACTTGAATTTGGTGGCCTTGCACCCTGCTTGAAATGGAATTTCAAGGAATAGCTGTGAGTCAACTGCCAGCCCACCAGCCGTGAGTGAGCTGCCAGCACATCAGGCTTGAGTGACTGAGCTGCCACCCCAAGAATCCATTTGGCTCACAATGTCCATACTAGCCCTCTGGAAACCAGTCAGTTCAGCCCACAACACCCATACTAGCGCTCCAGAAAGCCCCCCCCCCCCCCACTGGCCATCAATATTGGAATTGGTGGAGAGGTGCAATATTGCGCTGGGGGACCAGCTCTCCCGTGTGCACACGGGACCCAACGGGTCCCACTTAGTGTAGTATATATTTAAAAGCATTTGACCTTATCAGGTTTTGACACAAAACTTTGCCTATTTCCATCACTCCATAGATGCTGCCTCACCCGCTGAGTTTCTCCAGCAATTTTGTCTACCTTTGATTTTCTAGCATCTGCAGTTCCTTCTTAAACAGTAGTTGTAGAGTTGTATCTGCAGCCGTGTGCCCTGCCAGGTTGCTTAGGCATTCTATAGGTACGTACGACACCACCATTACTGTGAACTGGTCTTTCTCAGACAGCTGTTATTCACAGGTTGTTTGTGGGGCTCTTGATAGCGTGTCAGCCAGATGCATGGCCTTGCCCCTTTTGTAGACTAGGGTAAAATCGAAGCACTGTAGCCGCATCATCATCCGTTGCAGACGAGCAGGAGCAGCATGAATGGGTTTGTTCAGAATAGTGACCAGCGGCTGGTGGTCTGTTTCAACAGTCACAGACTTGCCAAAAATGAAGTCCTTGAATTTGGTGCAGGCAAAAACCACGGCTAGTAATTCCTTTTCGATCTGGGCGTAATGTTGTTCAGTCTCGGACAGGGTATTGGAGGCGTAAGCAATAGGTCTGCAGTCATCTTCGGCGGAGGTCTGTAGGCAAGCAGCTCCGAGTCTATATTGGGAGGCATCACAGGGTAGGATTACCGGACAATTGTAATTTAAGGATTTCAAAAGCTCTCTGGTGTTGTGGGTACCAAGACCATGCAGTGTCTTTGTGAGTCAGTTGTCGTAGGGGAGCAGATATTTCGCTGAGGTTGGGAATGAATTTTCCTCAATAGTTAACCATTCCAAGGATATCTGTAAACTTGTAACGTCAGTGGGAGCTGGCATCTCGGTGATGGCAGTGGTTGTGGAGGGGTCCGGTCTGAGGCCGTCACTGGTGATTATTTGTCTGACATAATGGATCTCCTTGACGCAGAATCTGCACTTCAGAGGGTTGAGCTTGAGATGGATGTCTTTAGCACGGTCCAGAACTTTAAAAAAATTGGCATCGTGTTCAGCCATTTGTGTCCAGCAACGAGAATATCATCGACAATGATGGCGCAAGGATACCCCCACAAATAATTGTTCCATTGTGCGCTGGAATACTTCGCTAGCAGAGTTGATGCCATAGAGCATCTGCAGAAATTTGTAGTGGCCAAAGGGTGCCGAATGTGGTGAGTTTGGACGAGTCAGGGTCCAGCGGGATCTGCCAGAACAAACTTTTGGCATCCAGAACAGAAAACACGGAGGCACTGCCCAGCAACTTTCTCTACAGTGCGCATCGGGTAGTGCGGGCGTTTGATCGCTGTGTTCAGCTCTCTGGCGTTGATGCAGATTTGGATTTCTTCCTTGTTTTTCTTTGTTGCAACGACCATGGTGGAAACCCAGTCGGAAGGGTCGGTAACCAGGGCAATGACACCCAGGGACGTTTTTCCTCGTCTCCGTTCTAAATGGCTTACTCCTTATTCTTAAACTGTGGCCCCTGGTTCTGGACTCCCCCAACATCGGGAACATGTTTCCTGCCTCCAGTGTGTCCAAGCCCTTAACAATCTTATATGTTTCAATCAGGTCCCCTCTCCATATAACCATTACAGCACGGAAACAGGCCATCTCGGCCCTTCAAGTCCGTGCCGAACATTTTATTTTTTATTTTTATTTTTTTTAAATAAATACTTCCCCCTAGTCCCATCTACCTGCACTCAGACCACAACCCTCCATTCCCCTCCCGTCCATATACCCATCCAATCTATTTTTAAAGGACAAAATCGAACCAGCCTCCACCACTTCCACTGGAAGCTCATTCCACACAGCTACCACTCTCTGAGCAAAGAAGTTCCCCCTAATGTTACCCCTAAACTTCTGTCCCTTAATTCTCAAGTCATGTCCCCTTGTTTGAATCTTCCCTACTCTGAATGGAAAAAGCCGATCCACGTCAACTCTGTCTAACCTGCTCATAATTTTAAAGACCTCTATCAAGTCCCCCCCTAACCCTCCGCGCTCCAAAGAATAAAGACCTAACTTGTTCAACCTTTCTCTGTAACTTAGTTGCTGAAACCCAGGCAACATTCCAGTAAATCTCCTCTGTACTCTCTCTACCCTGTTGACATCCTTCCCATAATTAGGCGACCAAAATTGTACTCCATACTCCAGAATTGGCCTCACCAATGCCTTGTACAATTTTAACATTAAATCCCAACTTCTATATTCAATGCTCTGATTTATAAAGGCCAGCACCCCAAAAGCTTTCTTTACCACCCTATCTACATGAGACTCCACCTTCAGGGAACTATGCACAGTTATTCCTAGATCCCTCTGTTCAACCGCATTCCCCAATTCTCTACCATTTACCATGTACGTCCTATTTTGATTTGTCCTGCCGAGATGTAGTACCTCACATTTAGCAGCATTAAACTCCATCTGCCATCTTTCAGCCCACTCTTCCAAATGGGCCAAATCTCTCC
This sequence comes from Malacoraja senta, assembly GCA_038087875.1. NCBI lineage: Eukaryota > Metazoa > Chordata > Chondrichthyes > Rajiformes > Rajidae > Malacoraja > Malacoraja senta. Next base: position 24,452 of record JAXLNO010004460.1, read on the forward strand.
GTAGACTTTGAAAATCTACTTCACCATCCACCACACCACCTATCTTAGTATCATCTGCATACTTACTAATCCAATTTTCCACACCATCATCCAGATCATTGATGTACATGACAAACAACAGTGGACCCAACACAGACCCCTGAGGCACCCCACTAGTCACCGGCCTCCAACCTGACAAACAGCGATCCACCATTACTCTCTGGCATCTCCCATTCAGCCACTGTTGAATCCATCTTGCTACTCCACCATTAATACCCAACAATTGAATCTTCTTAACCAACCTTCCATGAGGAACCTTGTCAAGGGCCTTACTGAAGTCCATATAGACAACATCCACTGCTTTACCCTCATCAATTTCCCTAGTAACCTCTTCGAAAAATTCTAGAAGATTAGTCAAACATGACCTTCCAGGCACATGACCTTCCAGGCACATCCTTCTAAACTCCAGAGTGTACAAGCCCAGCTCCTCCATTCTCTCAGCATATGACAGTCCTGCCATCCTGGCCTTGTAAACCTATGCTGCACTCCCTCAATAGCAAAAATGTCCTTCCTCAAATTAGGGGAACAAAACTGCACACAATACTCCATGTGTGGTCTCACTAGGGCTCTACAACTGCAGAAGGACCTCTTTGCTCCTATATTCGATTCCTCTTGTTATAAAGGCCAATATGCCATTCGCTTTCTTCACTGCCTGCATGCTTACTTTCATAGACTGATGTACAAGGACCCCCAGATCCCGTTTTACTTCCCCTTTTCCGAACTTGAAGCCATTTAGATGGTAAATTTAGATAGACCATGAAGCAGACACCCCCTCCTCTTCCTTTCCCAGATGCCAGTTTACGGTCCATGCGATGGATGGAGAAACCTTCAGGCTGGACTGCTGAGTCTGGGGAGCTGGAGGTGAGCTATGTCTCTGTGAAACAGAACACAGAGCATTCCCTCAGCTCCCTTTGGTAAAGCAGCCTTGCGCTTAAGTCCTCCACTTTATTTTCAAGGGACTGTACATTGGCCAGTAGGAGGGTAGGGAGAAGGGGTCGACATCCCCTGCGCTTCAGTCTCACCTGAAGTCCTGCCCGTCGGCCACGTTTCCGGACACAATGGAGGCCTCTCCGTTGTTTCCAGGTACTGTGCTTAATGTACCTGCTGTTTCTGCAAGCCTGCGCTGGAACGGGGATTCCCTCACAGTCGGCAGCTCCAGTCCTCCCAGTGCAGCTCCTCTAGTCCTCCCAGTGCAGCACCTCCAATCCTCCCAGTGCAGCGCCCGCTGGCGGTGGGAGGCCGCGGGGGCACGAATCCACGTTCACCACAGACACCTCCAGCACTCTGTGACCTTCTTCCCGTGACGTGACTGCGCAATGGCAGGGGGTGGGGCCGGCGGTCCCCCTCGGAATGCCAGCGACGTCAGGGCACTGGTCGTATGCAATGTGGGTGTGGCAGACGTCACGGCACACGGCGGGGGTACGTCACGGGGCAGGGCGGGGGTACGTCACGGGGCAGGGCGGGGGTACGTCAGTGCAGGGCGGGGGTACGTCAGCGCAGGGCGGGGGTACGTCAGCGCAGGGCGGGGGTACGTCAGCGCAGGGCGTGGGTATGTCAGTGCAGGGTACGTCACGGGGCAGGGCGGGGGTACGTCAGTGAAGGGCGGGGGTGCGACACGGGGCAGGGCGGGGTACGTCAGTGCAGGACGGGGGTACGTCACGGGGCAGGGCGGGGTACGTCACGGGGCAGGGCGGGGTACGGTCACGGGGCAGGGCGGGGGTACGTCAGTGCAGGGCGGGGGTACGTCAGTGCAGGGCGGGGGTACGTCACGGGGCAGGGCGGGGGTACGTCACGGGGCAGGGCGGGGGTACGTCACGGGGCAGGGCGGGGGTACGTCAGCGCAGGGCGGGGGTACGTCAGCGCAGGGCGGGGGTACGTCAGCGCAGGGCGGGGGTACGTCAGCGCAGGGCGGGGGTACGTCAGCGCAGGGCGTGGGTATGTCAGTGCAGGGTACGTCACGGGGCAGGGCGGGGGTACGTCAGTGAAGGGCGGGGGTACGACACGGGGCAGGGCGGGGTACGTCAGTGCAGGACGGGGGTACGTCACGGGGCAGGGCGGGGTACGTCACGGGGCAGGGCGGGGTACGTCACGGGGCAGGGCGGGGGTACGTCAGTGCAGGGCGGGGGTACGTCAGTGCAGGGCGGGGGTACGTCAGTGCAGGGCGGGGGTACGTCAGTGCAGGACGGGGGTACGTCAGTGCAGGGCGGGGGTACGTCACGGAGCAGGGCGGGGGTACGTCACGGGGCAGGGCGGGGGCACGTCACGGAGCAGGGCGGGGGCACGTCACGGGGCAAGGCGGGGGGCACGTCATGAGGCAGGGCGGGGGCACATCACGGGGCAGGGCGGGGGCACGTCACGGAGCAGGGCAGGGGTACGTCAGTGCAGGGCGGGGGCACGTCACGAGGCAGGGCGGGGGCACATCACAGAGCAGGGCAGGGGTACGTCTGCAGGGCGGGGTAC